>KV748460.1:0-95518 GCA_001692915.1 Glonium stellatum | reverse complement strand
TATTTTAAAAAATTAAGTCTAGTTTTTATTTAAAGACTTAATTAGTTTATTTATTATAAACCGCTAATAAATAAGGCTAAAGACTAGTAAAGATATATACTTTATTTAAATAGACTATTAAAAATTAAATATTAATAATAAAAAAGTAATAATTTTTTTTTTCCTCTAAAATAAAATATTACTAGTATTAGGCCTTTTTCTTTATAAAGAATTATTTATGTACGCGATAATAAAGCGTATAAAAAGAGATATTATTTTATTTTAATAAGGCAGCCTATATTCTAGATATATTTAAAGGGAGACCTTGCGCCAGTATCTAGCTAGCTCGGTCCATGTCTACGATTGTGGTAGTAGAAAAGGCACTAGAGATAGCCGCTAAGCCGGTATAAGAGATAGCTAGTAATAAAGAAACGCTCGGCTGCTAAAAATAGCCAGCACGTAACCTTTTAAAGATATTTTTAAAAGAGCGCTATATCTAGAAGCTTATTCGGCATAGCGTAGAAAATAATATAGCTAGTTAAGTATTTAATACTATACTATATAAGCGCGCTAAATTCTTATACTAAAATACTTTATAGGCCTATTTTTATAAATAAATTTAAAATATATATTTTTAAAAGCTAAGTATTTTTAAAAGCTTAGAAGCTTTTTTTTTATAATAGTTCTATTAATTAAATACTTTAAAGCTTAAAATTTTATAAATAGTTATAGTATAGTAAGGGCGTAAAGCTAATATAGTTTTAAATACTTTAAAAAAAACAATTAATAGTATAATTAAAAGTATTATATTTTTTAGGCTGTATACTAGTTTTTTAAAGGAAAATATCTAGAGAATACTACTACTATAATTATAACTTAATAGAATCTTGAGGGAGAGAGTTAAGATGCGTAAATGATGGATTTATTGCGGCACGGGGGGTTTTGCGCCACTTGGGGAGGGACGTTACTTGCATAGCCATAGGTACCACAACGGTTAAGACCAATGATATTGATACAACCCAAGTGTAGTTCATAGGCTCGGTCTATGTATCCACATTGACCTTAGGCAAAAAGTTCGGGGTGAGAAGGAAGAAGAACATCAAACAAAAATCCAAAAGTTCAGAACCCCAAACTCCCAACTCTTATCAAAACATCCAGAATCCAAGAGAATAGCCAAAATATATAAATTAACAGAAAATAGTACTACATAGATCCGGTGAAAAATAAGAAAGGTTAGCTGGAACTCCAACTTTCAATAGATAATATATTCGGTGGCCTCGCTCTAAAAGAGCCACATTAACCCCATGAGAGCCATATGACCGATTTTAATCATGCCTCCAAATCATACCACGAAAGCTAGTTGATGGCGGACCAAGAAGTGTAGTGAGCGTGTAAGTTGGGCCTTGCAGCCTTATTATGAAATAATTGGGTAGTAGTGTTGTACAAATATTTAATTGATTTTGTCTGTTCAGCCCTCGGTAGTTGTGAGTGAAGTCTTTGAAACGTCTGATGCCGGACCGAACGAGGATGCAAATGTCGAAGTAGCTTCGTGATGTCAAAGAGAGGGACCGTAAGGCAGGAACTCAGAGTCGAAGGGAAGTAGAATCGAAGCGTTAGACGAAACGAAAGTCAATAACCAAAATCTCATACGGTCAAGATCCTGCTAGACCTAAGGGCAAGATTGGCCCGGGAGATGGCAGCCTCTGATATGAAGGCCCGCATCAGCCCATGCCTCCGCTGCGCGAGCCTCGAGAGCCTCGCGCTTGTCCTTGGGGCAGGATTGACCCGGGAGATGGCAGGCTCGTCGAACCACTTCGGCCTCAGCTTCGGCCTCGGCAGCGCGCCTGACCTTAGGGCAGGACTGACCCGGAAGATGGCATCCGCGACGCGCAAGGTCCGCCTCACGCTTGTCCTTGGGGCATGATTGACCGGGAAGATGGCAACCGGGTTGAGCTTCGGCCTCAGCATCAGCATATGCTTTAGCGATTGCCTCAGCGAAAGCCCCAGCTGCACGTTTGGCGATAGGGTAGGCGTTGGCGTCGGCTACTGCTTCAGGCTCTGCAAGAACAGCAGCGGCGGCCTCGGCCGCTCGCTTGAGTTTGGTAACGGCGTTTGGTTCAGCATTGGGCTCGGGGATAGCAATAGCTTGGACTGATCCAAGAGCTAGGATCGAGGTGAAAAGGATGGTAGTGAACTTCATGTTGATATTGGTTGAGTTGAGTAGATTGATATGTGATGTTTCAAGACCTAGGAGGTTGTCTGAAGGATAAGTAAAAATAAAAGATCTGGTAGATGGGAACGGGAAGTGGGCATGATGGATTAGATATTTATGACCAAGCCTTATATCCCCCTTCACGATTCTCAATAGATGTCAATAAAGAAGGCCATGAGGAAATTGAATTAGAATAAAGGAAGTAAATAGACCAGAGGCCACGAAGGGGCAAAAGTGATGGCCAATCAAAAGACCAACTTCTAGAGACTCTTTCAATAAGAGTCAGTAGGGGGAGTGAATCGGCTAGTAAAACGGTGGAAAGTGGGATGAGCGCCGAGTTTAAGACCTTGGTCTAGCCCCGTGTCAGAGAATTAGAAAGACTATTGAGGTGGACTCTTTATCTGACCTACGTTGAGCCAAATAAAGCATTCAATATGCGCAGGAACGAATATAGAGAATAGTTGCCTGTAGTTTCGGAGGAGATTCAAAGTGAGTCTACGCCCTACGACCCAGGAAACTGGTCACTCGACATGAAAATCCTCAAAATCCTCTAAATTGAAAGCTGGACCAAGTCACGATTCTCGAAACCACAAAGAAGCCCAATAAGAAGGTCAAATGAGGACAAGGTGTTGTTGGTGAAGGCAGTGTTCTTGAGTATACCGGATTTGGGTCTCAATAGGCCCTCAATAGAATTTTTGGTCTTGGCGGTCTTTCGTTGCAGGATCACGGGCTAAGCGATAGGTAGCCCTTGTTAGGGTTGACACAAGCCCCCGAGCCACTTATACGTCGTTTGTCCGGCGCTAGGTACGATTGAGAGGCTTGCAGACGTTGTAGCCCGGGGATCATTGTGGGAGCCACGTGGTAGTCCCGGAGTTTGGTTTCAGTGGTTTAAGCAAGAACAACAACCAGGTACCGTACTACCATTAGGTTCAAGGCTAGCCATTTGCTGCTTATGAAGTCTTTTTGCTCCATTGTATCTCTGGGAGGGCTTACCAAGCTAAGACCCTTGAAAGGTCATCTTAGGTTTGAAACGGAAAAAGAGGGCTAGTTAAATCATCTAGGGGAAAGAAATAGCAGGTAGTGTAAGAGAATAAGCTTAAGAGATATGGGTGTTTGTCCGGAAAGAATATAAAATTTAGAATTGCTTGAGAGCTATTCCAGAGCTTCACTCTGCCCTGAGTTACGATTGATTTGAAGTAGAAAACTGAAGGAGAGTATACTCAAGCTTTGCTGATATCAGCATTTCTTGCCGAATCGAATTGTCTGTTTGTGTATCTAGAGTGATATGCTAACTTGAGATTGTCACGAGAGGGTTGGTGGTGTTGAGTCGTCGTTGGAGCTTGCGCACGGTCATTTCTTGGCATATATTGAACGGAGTACGAGCAAGACACAAAATGACTTTCGAGGGAGCAAGAATGCGCTCTCGATTGCTCAAGTCCGGTGTGGCAACACCTTATAAACAATTCTCCAAGTTATATCGTCCCAATTCTTGGATATGCACGTCCTGCGAATTCCGTGCGGTGACAACGCGGGCATATTCTACTGAGCAGCCCACCTCCGAAAAACCTTACTACATCACAACTCCCATATTCTACGTCAATGCTGGTATAGTCGCATTTCATGAGTGTTCTATGAATCTGTAAAACATGCTAAAAGTTATGAACAGCCCCTCATGTCGGTCACTTATACACAATGGTCCTCGCGGACATCCTCAAGCGGTGGCAGATCCTCCAAGGCAAGAAGGCGATACTTTGTACAGGGACCGATGAGCACGGCATGAAGGTTATTTTTGCCACTCTCATTATTTTGGTATTGCTTTGCTGAACACTAGGGTGATAGTAGATACAACAAGCTTCTGCAAAAGCTGGCATAGAACCGAAGCCTTTCTGCGACAAAGGCGCAGACATCTTCAAAGTACGCAACAAAGAACTTAATGAGGAATGATGCCAAGTCTAAGTGTTTTTATAGGATCTTGCGGCAAGAGCGGAGGTAACGAACGATCATTTCGTCCGAACGACGGATAAGGAACATAGGGATGCTGTGGAGTACGCTTGGGTATGGGACATACAATTGCAAATGAGTTGCGCGACATAGCCGGAGGCTGACGGGATAATAGTTTCTGCTAAAAGAAAGGGGTTATATATACACCTCAAAGCACGAGGGATGGTATTCTGTTAGCGATGAGACTTTCTACCCCCCATCTGCAGTTCACCTCGTTCTGGAGCCCCCTACCGGCCGGAAGATTATGGTAAGTGCATGACATAGGGCTTGATTGAGTTTATTATAGTAATTAATTCTCGAACAGGCCTCGATAGAAACCGGAAAAGAGGTGGAATGGACATCCGAAACAAACTACCACTTCAAGCTATCAACATTCAAGGATGAACTACTCGAATTCTACAAGGAGAACCCTAACTGGATATATCCGCGACACCGGATGAACAACGTCGTGCAAGCAGTAGAAT
Organism: Glonium stellatum; assembly: GCA_001692915.1. Taxonomy (NCBI): domain Eukaryota; kingdom Fungi; phylum Ascomycota; class Dothideomycetes; order Gloniales; family Gloniaceae; genus Glonium; species Glonium stellatum. The sequence goes on along the minus strand of KV748460.1, from coordinate 90,862 downwards.
CAGGTCTCGGAGACCTATCTGTATCTCGGCCTGTTGAAAGACTCTCCTGGGGCATTCGCGTTCCAGGCGATGAAAGCCAGACCATCTACGTCTGGCTCGACGCTCTAGTAAACTACATCACAAAGGCCGGATACCCATGGCCTCCTGGGAAAGAGGAAGCTGGTGGATGGCCCGCTGATTGCCAGGTGATTGGGAAGGACATTGTTCGTTTCCACTGCATCTATTGGCCAGCCTTCCTTATGGCATTGGGTCTTCCCTTGCCTAAGAACATCCTCACCCACGCACACTGGACGCTTGGGAAGGAGAAAATGGCCAAATCAACTGGCAATGTGGTTAACCCTTTCTTCGCCCTCGACCGCTTCGGCGTTGACGTTATGCGGTTCTACCTCGCACATGACGGCGGGCTAAGCCATGACGCTGATTATAGTAACTACCATATTATCGAGCGCTATAAGAAAGCGCTGAACGGTGGCTTGGGAAACCTCGCTAGCCGGATTACAAGAGGTAAGGGATGGAGCGTGCGCCGTGCCGTGGAAACGTTGTGTGGGTCAACGTCGGTAAAGGACCAGTACCTGGCCACGGACCAGCTTGCACTAAATCACTTCAATCTCCTCGTAAGAACACCGTACGAAGTAAAGGAGGCTGTGGACAAGATAGACGTCAAAGGAGCGCTGAAGAGTACTATGCATTTGATCTACGCGGTAAGTACCTTTTTAGTATTATTTGGTCTCTGTCTAATCCTTTTTTATCTAGACGAACTCTTACCTTCACCAAGCTGCCCCATGGAATCTTGCAAAAGAACTTGTCGAAGCTCCAGATCCTAAACGCCAGCCCGAGCTTGATAAAATGATCTTCCTCGCTGCCGAGAGCTTGCGCATAGCGGGTATTATGCTACAGCCTTACATGCCAAATAAAGCATCTCAGTTACTCGACATGTTAGGAGTGGATGAAACTAATCGGACTTTCGCGCATGCCCGGCCTGGTCGCGATAGTGATTATGGTACTAGTAAGGTTCCGCTCGGAAGGGGTACCCAGGGGGTGCTATTTCCGCCTCTCTTGAGCGATCTATAATATTGCCAGAGGTTTTGGAATTACCTGATGGTACTTGCAATATTTTGTTGTGTCTCTAGCTGTAGATGGGCGTCTTTCCCGTGGATACTAGGACTGTAGCTATGTCTGTGACCATATTGTATTCATACAAATCCATCTCGATGTCGAGCTGGATAGTTTTTGCAAGAAAAACCCCAACTCCTGACCGACCCTACTCAGAAATTTTCTCTCCTACAACTGTTCAATCCCACTGACAAGCGTCTCTATTTCTTGATCCCCTCCCTCCATTAAGTTCTTCATCATCCTTGACCTAGAATCGCATTCAAATTAGCAAAGAGTCCTATAGTTTCCCACCAATCTTAACCCAAGCAGGCAAACTTACAGATTCCCCATTTTAACACCTGCCATTCTACTCTCTAACTCCCGACTCCGGATCTCAGCAATGCTCAACACACTCTCGGGCACCTTCGCCAGCCTCGCCACATTGAGCCCGTAGCTCCGATGCGCGACGCCCTCACCCACCTCGTACAGAAACACAACCTCCCTCCCACCCTCACCCTGCTCCTCGAACTTAACATGCACATTCTTTAGCTCGCCCTGAAACATATTCTCGGTGCGGCTCAAATTCTGATAATGCGTAATAAACAGCGTCAGAGCACGAAGATCCTGAACGACATACCTGAGCACGGCCTCAGCGATAGCAACGCCGTCATGGGTGCTGGTGCCGCGGCCGAGCTCGTCGAGGATGACGAGGCTGCGCGGCGACGCAGATTTGAGGATATCGGCGGTCTCGGACAGCTCGACCATGAAGGTGCTCTCGCCCTTCAGCATGTTGTCGAAGGCGCCCATGCGCGTGAAGACGGCGTCGAGCAGCGTCAGCCGCGCTGACGTCGCGGGCACATACGATCCGATTTGCCCCATGATGGCGATTAGCGCGCCGGACCGCACGTAGCTGCTCTTGCCGCCCATGTTCGGCCCGGTGATGAGGAGGGCGCGGGTTCCGGGGTTGGAGAGGACTAGGTCATTTGGAACGTAGGCGTCCAGAAGCAGTTGCTCAACCATTGGATGCCGGCCTCCGATGACGTTGAGCCCAATGTCTGAGGTGAAGGTCGGTTTGACATAGCCGGGCTGGGCAGCGAGCGCTGCTAGGGAAAGCAAGCAGTCAAGAGTAGCTAGTGCATGAACGGCGTCTCTGAAGATTTGATACTGGGCAGCTATATCTGCGAGGAGGTTAGTGAAGGCTGCGTCACACGCCGCGGCCAGCGCCTCTTTATGCTGGTCGCGCTCGCGGAGAAACTTCACTACTTCCGGAGTATGGAAGCGTGAGAGTTGCTTCGTGCCGCTAATTTTCGCCCAGCTCGCCGGTACGTTTTTGATTTCGGAGTTCTTGATTTCGATAAGGTAGTCAATACCAGATGACGTGACGTATGTGACCGTCTTTTTCTTTAGCTTTGAAGCCGCGACTGCGAGATGTTGGTTAAGGTCATGCTCAACAGCTGCGATGCCGAGCTTATTTTCTGTGATGGCTTCCGTTTCGTACTCCTCGCGGAAGAAGGAGTATTTATCGTCGTCTTTGGCGGCCTGCGTATTGATTTTCTCTAAATGCTCAACCACGTCTTTCGATATGGTTGGCAGACAGGCTATTGCTTCATTGATCAAACTCGAAGAGAACCCAGCCTTTCTAGGGGATGTAACATGTGCATACTCGCTGGCTATTCGTTGCAGGGTCTGAAGTGCGCCGAGCAACTCCGGGCGGGTACATTTTTTGTAATATATCCGAATCAGAACCTTCTCTAGATCAACCTTAATTTGAGAAAGAAGACGCTTAAGTTTATCGACGTCAGCGGTGCTATCCCCCTCTTTGAGCTCTTCCACTGCTGCAACCCGTTCTTCCAACTTCGCTTTATCGAGCAGTGGCCGACCGACCCATTTCCTGAATAGTCGTTGGCCAAATCGGGTCCTTGTACGGTTCATCGTCCAGAATAGACTGCCCTTTTCCGTATGATCTGTCTGATTTTGATATATCTCCAAACTTGATAGGGTGTTCCCGTTGAGCAGCATGTGTGATCGAGCGCTGAAGGACTGAAAGCATTTAGTGAGGTCAAAAACGTGTTCGAGACCATATTCGCTCATGTGAGTAATCATAGCCGAAAGACATATCGTGACATTCTCGGAGAGTTGATGGACTTCATCTAGGATAGCTCCTTGGTTATCCGAGTTGGCGGCATCGCTTTCCATCTTATCAGCATAAAAATTAGAGATGTGACTGTAGGATTGAGCAGCCATTGTTTTCGGCTTGTCAGCTCGCTCGACTCGAGCTTTGTCGCCGAAGACATTTGTCTTGCTTCCAGAAAGATGCTGTACAAGCTTGTCAGTGGCTTTTGAGAGATCTCCAACTATCAAGAACTCGCACGGAGCAATGTGGAGTAGCCTCGTTTCGATTTCGCTTCTCATGAAACCGTCTTCGAAGTCGTCATATATGATGTCTCCAGTAGCAGGCTGAACAGCTACAAGGCCAACATTAACTTTCTCATCTGTACCCCACCCTTTCGCATTAGATTCTGTGAGACAAAGCATGTATCCTGTGGCTGGTGCCCCTCCACTGGGTCCGGTAATTGGACCCTCCAGGCCTTCGACATCATCCACATAGGTGGCCTTAGTGTAGAGATTGGTGAGTTTACGCACGAAAGGGCCGCTACGGTTATCACCGGCCGCCTTCAGTGCTGCAGTTTCGACTTGACGAACCACGCCTACTTTATGATTGGCTTTGACAAGTCTCTTGACATGAACTTGTAGTCGGTGAACTGGGAAACTTGCAGATGCAAATCGGTCAATATGTGCTTCTGAAGAGTCTGTTACAATATTAGCGCAGTCCAAAAGGTATATGCCATTCATAGAGCATTTTTCAGTGTCCAACTTACGTTCGTCATACCTGAACTTCCCAGGTATGCAGACAATACCCAGCTCTTTGGACGCGATTCTTGCATCTTCGCCAAGCAGCTTGAACTTATACCCCACCTCCATAATAATCAGAGCGTCCAGATGCTTCCGCTTGATCTCTAGATACTGTTTATCCATTGGCGTCAGCTTGCTCGCACCTTTCTTCGCAGCTACACCCCTCTTGCCCTTAGCCGTTGGCTTGGACGCTGGCTCTTCCTCAGCCTCATCACCTTCAGCCCCATTATCGCCTTCCGCCGTCTCTTCAGAGATGAAGTTATTTCTCCTCTTAATCTCCGCTATACTATCCGGCCGACCCAATTTCTTGATAAACCGCTGATGCAGCTTCTCTTTCCGTCTTCGAGCCTCCTCACAGTCCGACCCGTCCTGGTTCTCATCTCTAACAGGCGAGCTGGAGAAGAGGTATCTTGCCGTCCTGTCAGAAACCTTAGGGTGCTTTACGGCATTCACTGCAGCCGCGGAGGCTTGTCCGAGAGAATCGCGGTGGGGAGGCGGATGCATAGGAGAAAGACCACCGTCATCTTTAGCTGGCTTGTCAATAGACATTTCCTCATCGTCTCCAGCATCTTGAAGCCCCGTAGCGCCATTACTGATGCTCTTCTTGGATTTCTTAGGGTCTGGGAGCTCCTTGGTTACGGTTCCCTCGTCATCGTCTAGTATTCGTTTCCTTGGCAGCTTGCGCCTCTGAGCCAATACGATTTCTTCATTAGAGCTGGCGACAGGGTCACTGTCTTTTGTGCCATTAGTAGGTGACGGTTTCTTCGAGGAAACTGGGGGCTTCGGAGCAGGGGTGGGTTTTGGCGCTGAAGAGGGGTTGGAAGTAAAAAATCTGGAGATTGATTGCTGCTTCTTGCTTTGAGAGGAACTCGGTTGGGATGGGCTCCTAGCTGGTGCCATTGCGGGTGTTGGATACGGGGACGGTATTCCGTCGTTGCGGTGGAAATGGAGTTCACGCGTAAGTACAAGAGGCGACGCGAGTGGCACGTCACGCAGTCACGAATTAATTTAGACACACCTAGTTAACCAGATATCCACACAAGCAATTATTGCTCCAGGCGTAATAAAACGAATTCTTGACTGCTCGAATCCGTTCCCTTTCTGGAAATTGTAAATGACTAATATTTCTGAGGCTTTTAGAGCAGATATTAATTCGGCTGGTCCAGCCTTTTTCATTTGAATGAGTGTCACGTGTCATAGCTAATCGCATACCGATGATAACAACTTAAAGGTAAATGAATGCATTTAGCATTAGTCTATCGACGTATAACTTTTATGAATGGTTAGGTATGTTAACTTCTATCGGCTTTAAAACCACCCAGCACCAATTCTAATAGAGTAAGCCTCCCAAAAGTCTAACGGTATATAAACGTCCTCTCAAAGACCCATCAAAGCACTAGCACCGGGTTCGCTAGAGACGTAGACAACCTCATGGCTGTCCGTGAACCCATTGAAGCGGGTTGCTGAGCATTTCGTGTATGCTAGAAGTATACATTAGCTCTATTCTTTACCAAAAGCTTCAAAGGGTAAACTTACCTCCCATATCCTCGAAGTAAAGCCAATCCCCAACATCCACTATTTCAGCGAATGTACAAGTGGCAGCAATGCAGTCGATCCCATCGCAAGTTGGGCCCCAGATAGAATACTCAGCCATACTTGGAGTATCGTATCCAGAGCGCCTTGCATCATACAAGAAGCGATCGCCACATTTGAGGACCTGAGGAACTGGATGCTGGTGGTCGAAGATAATGCTCGAAAAATTTCCGTACACTCCATCATTGAGATACAACATGTAAGATGTCGTACCCAATGTCGCATCAGCAACGGTACGACGAGCGATCACATGACATGCGATTGTGAACGCCGAAGAGACGTAGTATCGGCCAGGTTCACCGATGACGCGAACGTATTGTGGAATGTATAATTCCAGAGCGTCAGAGAGAACTGCTGCCATCTCTTCAAAAGTGTCTCCGCAAAAGCCTCCACCGACATCAAGCGTATGCATATTGAATCCAATTGTCGCAGCTTGGTCGAATACGAACCTTGCGTCCTGAATGGCCTTTAAGAAGGCCTTTGGATCGGACGCACCAGATCCGACGTGAAACGCAACACCAACCACGTTCAGCTCTAGTTTCTTGGCTAGCTCAAGCAATTCGTTTGTGGAGTCTAAGGAGGCGCCGAATTTCTGACTCAATCGACACAAACTAGCAGAATCGTCTGTGAGAATCCGAAGGAACAGCTCCGCGTCTGGAAATAGCTGCTTCGTCTTGTAGAGTTCGTCCGCATTATCGAAAGTCATCTGCTTGACGCCGTGTTGGGCAGCATACCGGACATATGACTTCGTCTTGCACGGCTGAGCATAGATAATGCGAGAAGGGTCAACGCCCATTTTAAGGACTTGCTCGATCTCAGTCTTAGACGCACAATCGAACCCAGTCCCCAGTTCGGCTAAGAGACGAAGGACTTGAGGGTCAGGGTTGCATTTGACCGCTATTAAACAATGTTAGCAATTGCTCGCTGGAGGCATTACGCTCACCATCGACACTTACCATAATGAGGCTTGACTCTCCCCAAGTTCTTCTTCCAACGGAGGTGTTGGCGGTAGACCTCGCCCAAATCAGCTACAAAGAAGGCATCTTCTTCTCCTGCGCCACAGGTATCTTGATCAACATTTTCGACACGACCCTTAAGAGCGTCACCAATCAATTGTTGTGCATTATGAGAGCCATGGTTGCCTGGAAAGACAAAACCGCTATCCACCGGTGCTAAATTTTTGAAGGACAATGGTGTGTATTCCTCAGTAGTCGTGAGAGCAGAAGGTGCCATTCCCAGGTAAACAAGCCCCTGGGTGTAGAATTGCAAAAATTTCAACTACTTAACACTCGTGTTAGGGAGGCCGGAAGGGCTCGAAGCCGAGACTGAGTTGTGGGCGAGGCCTCCTCGACTCTTCCTCCAGAAGAGGAAGAACCACAAAGAGCGTCCTATGCGGCAGCTGAGGTTGTGGTGAGACGAGGGGTTGGTTTTGGTTAAGGCAAACAATTAAGCGCTCGAGGTTGGCCGAAGATGACAGCAGGCGGAGGAGGCAAGTTGTTGAGAATGTCTGGATGTGGTCGAGTAGAGACAACTTGGAGGTCGAAGTGGACTAGGGCCGTCTGGGCCGTGCTGGACTGAGCGCCTTTGCAGAGACCAAAGGCAGTCTTTGCTCTGAAGCTAATGAAATGCGAAAGATTAGGCAGTGATTGAGAGGCGGGAGGAGAGAGAAAAACAAAGCGAATTTGCGGTGGCAGAAGTAGAAAGTTAGAGGGGGCGATGTAACAGGGTAGGAATTTTGACTCTGGCCAAAGTGCGGAGCTAGGGTAGGAACGGAAGAAAGTCCATCTTTTTACGTACCCAAGTCACAAACGCGGGCTGTTCACTCTATTCTACTACTCTTCTACTCTCCTACTCTTCTAGTCGCAATCTGGTTTTCAACCGAGCGGACGAGAGAGGGTGTGGAGAGGGAGGAAGGGGAGGAAAGAGGGTGGTTGAAATATAAAAGCGCAGCAGAAAAGTACGGGCGATGTCGCAAAATCTCTTCAGCCTGTTTAGAGGCCTTAAGCTGCTAAGTACCTCCTCCAATTCTGTCCAGAGTCGCACGTGTCAATATCTGTCCCATCTTGACAGGTGCTTGGCTCCTAAAATCGCTCATAGACCCTAGTGAATCGAGGGCGGAGCACACCTCGAGTCAATTCACTGCACTTGCCCCTAAATCCAGCAGCGCCGAGCGGGATGGGTGTGTGTGGATAGGTCAGCGAAAAAGACGCGCCTCGCTCACCGCCTGCAGGACAAACCCTTACAAAACGTTGCGAATCTCGTATCGTCTGCAAAGCTTCTGCCAAATTTACATACATCCGCCAAATTTTGCGCTTAAGCAGGTGCTTTCCCGCGTCGATAATGACGTATCCCCCACCGTCCGCGAAGGCTTAGCAGACCTTAGAAAAGTAAAACGGCATGTGCCCTGCAGCACGGGAGCACCGACACATAATTACTCGTAAGCCTCAGCTGAGCTGCATCCCACCAAATGCCATCTGGGCTTGAGAAAATATGCATTCTTCTAGAAGGGATAAGACACGCTTGACTAGTTCAGAGTAAACGCATCCTGTATTGTGCTAAATATACTGGAATACCCCTGAAGCTTGCCTTATCCAGGCCCCATTATCCCCCTCGCTCGCATGCACGAGCTATCCAACTCGAATTTTTGAGCCCTCTGTTGCCACCAGCTGAAGGTTTTCACGCACAGCTGTTGTTCTCTTTTGACTATTCTAAGCCCCTTGTGGGTCCATGAATAGAGTTTGGTATCATTTATGCGAAAATTCCCCATGCCCAATCATAAACCAGCCCAATGAATACTTCACATATTGCCTTTAGATCGTCGACTTCATGTACGGTATGAAATTCCCCCTAATATAAAGAACAATTTTGCCACCCAATGCAGATGCCAATGAAGAGAAAAAATAAAAACTACTGATGCAGTCGCGGAATTAGAATATTAACCCGCTCGCTGCAGTATGACGGGCACATCTGATAAATCAACGCCAAATTGGTTGCTGAAATGCATACTCTTCCTGCTTGCAGTACTGCGAAGATGACGCGTACCTGCGCTCCCCCCAACACCAAAGCCATGCTCGTACCCGTAATCGAGGCCTCCACTATAACGATCGAAGATGCTGTATTCCGCTGTAGCGACATCTGTGGGAGTTGAAGACTTGACAGCCTCGGTGGGCTTTATGTGGGGAGGAATGGCGCCGCGCAATGAGGCCTGCCGTGACGAGGTGATAGAAGATTGCGATGGTTTACTTGCGGCGTTTGGACGGACATCAGCTGCAAGAGCGGGCTGGCGACGAAGTCCCTCGCCGATTGACTTACGACGTTGGCGCCAGAGGAGGGCGTGTGCCTCCCAATCTGGTTGCGCTTGCTGAATTGGCTGCTCATTGAACTTTTCAATAAGTGCAGATACAGATGTCTTCTGAGTGACAAGTTTTGGACGTTCAGTACCCTTAGCTGAAGGTTGAGAAGTATCAAGATCTGTAGTGGCCTTAGAAGATGAAGCTCGTGCTAGAGAGAGTCTATGCGATGTAATGGAAGGCACCGGGGGTACGTCTGAGTAAACACTACTGGCGCGAGATGCTCTCACTACTATAGCTTCTCCCGCTTCGAGGTTGTACTCATGATAGCTTCTCGGTCTTTGCACGCTTTGTCCAGACGGTGCCGCACGGTCACGACTCCGCATCCTGGCGAATTCAGAGGCAGTTGCTGAATCCATGTTAACCATAGACTTTGTACGCGGCAGAGCAGTGCTAAGTTGATGGGGGTGTGTTGGGGATGTAACGAACACAGGGTGAAGGTTGGAAGTCGCTACATCATAAGGCGATCTACCGAGTGATCGTGCAACGGTGCCAAAGTCCGCGATACACATGGACCCATCACTGTTGTGATCAATGGTTTCATTTTCGATTAGCTTTCCGGATCTGAAATAAGAAAGACTTGGCCTGCGGCGATGCGGGGGCGGCGTTGGTGGACGCGCACTTTGCGATCGAAAGTGTCGCCTCCGAGGGGCTCTTGAAGTTGCCGGCGATGGAAACCGTATCGGGACAATGTCAGTTTTGGGCTCAACAAGACTTTCGGTAGACTCTGTATGCGCGGTCGATGCGTACGTCTGAGTCAAGTGATCCATGCCAGGCGTTTCGGAGAGGCGTCTTGTAAAGTGTGCTCTGATATTATCCGGAATATTCGGAATACTTCCCTCGCGAACTGGTCGACAAGTCTGGACCGTAGGGAGCTGATGAAAGGATGGCCGCCTTTTCTGCAACCTTTTATGCATTGAGGATTGCTTACTATCCGTGCTTTGGGGGGACGAAACCGATATGGGCGTATTTGGAGCAGAGACAGCTGATACGTGAGTACTGGGACATCTTTTCCAGGATTTTGTCTGCAGCATCGACAACCGTGGCGGTTTATGCTTCACGTCCTCGTTCTTTACGTCTTCGTTATCTGGAGGTGCTGGCAATGGCTTTTCGGAAATGGGAAGCGATAGCATTTGCTCGAATGTGTAGAGGCTTCTTGTTTCGTCGAAATCGAGACCATTCCCACTTTTTTGCAAGTCAGCCAAAACAGGAGCTTTCTTAGGAAGTGAAGGGACGGTACCCTCTCCTATGGCTTCGCTCTCGCCATGCAAAGTTCGAAGGCTTACTCCTGAAGAGTAACCGGAATCGGCTTTGCTATGAGACGGTCGTCCGGATTTCAAATTACTTTCAGAAACTTCTGGCAGCTGTGATCTAGCTGGGTGAGATTCGCGATCGTCGGTGGAATCTCTTCCAAAGATAGTACCGTCTAGAATACGGAATGCTTCTTCTCTAAAATCCATAGAATCTTCTAAGCACGGCTCTCCGATTCCTTCATCCAGCATCTGATTGACTCCCGAACCAGTTATGCCTACATTGCAACCACTAGAGAATGCCTCTTGATCTGCGAACGGACTTGAGGCAATTTCAGCCATGTAATCCTGAGCAATTGAAGGTGCACTCTTAGTTTTTATATGATCGGGAGGTTTGATGGATCGTGTCTCATTGGCACGTGTATCGTCGCCTTCTAGTAGGGCCTCTCTTTTAAGTGGACTCCCACTTCGCTGAGCGGAGTTAGATTTCCTTTCCCTACCCGGTTTGCGGCTTTCTCTACTCAAGGGGGAAGACACCGGAAATGCAGCTGACTGACTTCGAACATGGGATCGGGTCACTCGCTCGTGTTTTAGAGCTGTAGGGCTTGCGCACCCTTCAGAGGCGGTAAAATAGTCTTCTTCTTGTGACATATCCAGGGTAGATTTTCGATGGTTCATCTTCTTGGACATTACACTCGGAGCGGGTGATGCTGCTCCATTCGTCACAACAAGAGATCCAAGTTTAAGCGACCCTAGATGAGAGTACGCCATGTCCCCAGGAGTTTGAGCTCGTGGCGTAGGGGAGTTTCTACCATCTTCTGCCAGATCCAGACTCTCCAAGCAAGCCAACGGAGATGAGCCCATCATCTCAAGCTTCCATTCATGCTCTTTGAGATCTTTCAAGGTCACTTCCTGCTGCTCGCGTGGTTTTCTCAACGCGTCGGTAGGCGAGCCGCGCGTTGCGAGGCCTGGTGTTGCGAGAGAACGCCGCCGTATGAGTGCATGAGAAGATTTACTAGCTAACTCTTTTCGATGAACAGATCCACGTGTTGGTGCCAGTGCAGGCTCGGGTGCTTTTGGTGGCAGCAGTGCTTTGTCTATAGTTCGTCGGTTAGATTGACGTATGAGAGAACTTTATTATGGGGAGACCCACGCAGCGCAGCAAGATCTTCTGGGGATGCATTCTTTCGAAGCTCTTGTAAGATAGCAATGGCTGCTTCAAGATCTATTGTTCGAGTATCCGACTCGAAAGATAGCTTCGAGCCTGACAAACTACCAAGCCTAGAAGCCGAGGCTCCCCCGCTAGGATTTTGCGAGATAAGGGAGTTCGACCGGGAGAGTGAAAGCCGATCTCGAACGTGAGCAGCTAGCTCTCCCAAACTATCGTCTTCGTCAGACTTTTGAGAGATATCCGTGTCAATTGGAGATGTCAATTGTGCACGGAGTTGTTGCCTTGCATCCTGTCTAGTTCTGTAGTCCCCAGTAGGAGACCGTACCACAGCATCGGTGAGGTTGACATCGGCGTACTTTGTACTTACCGACGCTGGAGAGGGCATGTCAACTTTTGGAGATGCAAAGGGCGAATTGCTGTTTGTCCTAGGCTTCGATAGCCTATTATGCTCCTTGGAGGAGGGTGCAGACGGCGTGTTTCCCATGATGAGAATGACGAGAGAATTGTCGCAGACTGGCGCGGAGTCGAAGCTGCAGAGGCAGATCGTAGCTCAAATAGGAGACATTACAGCTCCAGTCGAGCTGTTCACATGAGTTAGGATGGTAACAAAGTGATTAATAGAAGGTGTATAGTGTAGAAGAGCGTACTCTATGTGGAGCCTTCCTGAGACTAGTTCCAAATACACAACCAGGCGCACGGGTAAACAGCCAGAATAGTCTGTATTGATTTAATGCAGACCCATTATACAGCTGAAGGGAGATGTAGCGTTCCTCGTCGCAAAGAAACAACAGTGGCTGGCAGCGTTGAGTCTTGGGCAAAGAGCGTGTTTTGAAGCTGGTGGAATGGTGCGTAGAATTGAGGAGCTGGTCAGTGCAAGCTCCTGCTTGTATGAGGCGTGGGCATGGGCGAGGGCGTAAACAAGGAACGCCCACCTCCCACAGCACGTTTCACCATGGACAACCGGGGGAAAGGCTAGCCGATCACGGATGTGGCTTGCTCCCGGACGAGGCCCACCGAGACCCATCAGGCCCGCCAGGTTCATCACCTCCATCCAAAACTTGAATTCTGCATCAGCAAACCAGAAGTTGGCCATTCGCGGGCCTCCTGCGCCATCATTGCCATCGTCGCCATCGTCGCCATCGTCGCCATCGTTGCTATCGTCCGCCATCGAAGCCTGCTACAGATCGGACGAATCCGTGCCTCGCTTACGCCCTTCTGGGTCGCCGCTTGGACGACATGCTGGGGCAAATCTTTGCCGCAGCCTCCCCAACGGGCAGTGCGACAGGCGATCCACGGCCAACCACTCGTTCGCTCTGCTATCCAGCATACTGAGCCTGCTGAGCTTTGTTGGGCTTTGCTGAACTTGCCTCGAGTGACGCGTCTGCGAAAGTCACGACGTGCAGCAGAGGCAACCTGCATTCAAAATGGGGGCCGGCCCCTCACCGTGCTGCCTCGAACCCCTCCCTCTGCACTGGCTACGGCGGGGATGTGTCTGCCAACAGGCCGTGCGAATGTCGTCACTTTCCACTCATTCCAAGTCCTTAGGCAGAGCCTCATTGCAACCGGCCGCTGGAGCCGAAACGATCTGCTCGTGCTGCTGCAAGGCCTTGATTCTGCAGTCAGCACTCTTGCCCAATCCTTCCACCATCCCTCCGCAATCCGTCTGTCCAACCGCTACTTTGTTTACTATCGTCACTGCCCGAATATCGCTTGCATACCTAGGTAGGTACCCAGATACGACAGCCGTGATCGTGATTCTTGGCATCATATCAAGGTCAATGCAAGAAACCCATCGCCTCCAGCTAAATGCCTTTCTATTATTACTTTTCCGACCTATAGTTCAAATCCCAAATAGGGCTCCTAGCCACAGTAACCGTGTGGCTTCCAGAATTTATCATGCTTTTCGCTCATATTTCAGCAGTGTTAATCGGCCTATCGGAACCACATGCTCATCTTGTAAATTGTCAGCTAAAAACTCGGTTAGTTTTATTATATAATGCGTTATGCAAATTGCTTCCTTGGATACGCTTGTTTTCACGTACATTGCGATCTTTCGATGTCACTGGATAAGCCTTCAAACCGGTGCGACTGTGCCTTAATCGTCGGCTGGCCCTTGATACAAAATTTAGCCAATCGAGGCTCGGCTTAGCCGCTTTATTTATCCGGGGGTCCCTTATTGCTACTGCCTTGCGTGCTTCGTCACTGTCAAGTGCTATTAGCATGTTACGAGCACTGAAACGCCATATGTTCAGTAAATCTGACAGATTTCACCATCGCTATTTTTCTCATTGTTATTACGCTGGCTATCGCATTCCACTAAGTAGTTGAATATAAATGAAAACGAGATCAGAGGAAAGAAGGAATACGTCACGCCGATGTGGAAAAGTGCTAACGGCCACAGCATCGCCATTGTCACAATCACCAATCCAAACTCCACAGGGAGGGTTCGACGTATTACTTCATGACTTCCCAGGCGTTTCATAATTACGCACGCTGAGTTCGCATGTAGATTCATCTGAAGAGACGACCATATTACCAAAGGAACCCCTCGTTTCTTATGGCTTGCCTTCAGCATAGTATGTTACCCGACTCCTACATATCTTGGGGCAAGGAAGGGTGAAGAGGCGAGCCCGTCTAGCGCATATCCCTGAAGTTGAATGTAGTCAGTCATCCAACTCCGGGTATAAAGTTCGAAGCGATTTAGTACACGGAACTATTTTCCCCGAACAATTCACACTATTCAAGGTGTCATCAAAATAGTGCAGGTGTCAGGGAAAAATCCTTATCTGTCATGTCGCTTGGAAATCATTAACCGCTCAAGACCCAGAATGTATTCCGGCATGCTTCCATTTCAAACAAAAAGGCCACATAGGTTACAAGTAGGGATATATCTCCAAGCTCCAGATATCCTCTGAAAAAATAGCCGACAGATCTTGTTGAAAGATCCCACCAAAAACATACCAGATGAATGGGAATATCTAACAGGCTTTTAATTTGGCAAGTCTAGTTGCGATATCTTGGACGTGTGAGAGCCCGAACATGCGAAAGTCCTGTTATTACGGCAATGATTAGATGCTACATATACCAGCCAGAAACAAACATATCCCGAGATTAGGGTCTATTTAACACCCGAAAGAGCAATCGCGAGATTAGACGCTGTGGAGCTGAGGGATTGAAAGTGTCCAACACCGTCGCAGGGCTGCCCTCTCCCTTGTATCGTGATGTCATATTCAAGGGACCTAGTGAACAATTCCTGTCTCTCCTACAAACGCTGTACGAACCTTGTATCCTGTAATTAGTGAGTCTTAGCATAAAGTACAAGTGCAGATCACCCTCCTCATTGGGCAATGGCAATTATCTCACATAAGAAATATTACCAGAAATGGGTAAGTGATTTCGGCAAAGCATTCTTGAATCTAAGCTTACATTCCAATTACCTTGAGGCAACTTTCTGAAACCTACAAAGGCCAAGTCTAAGTAAATTTAGGAAGTCTCAGGGTTTCTAAGAGGAGCTCTTGTTTGAGTTTCGCGTAATGGACTTTCTCGACCCCTTGCCTCATTGCAAATCCTAAGCTTACGAGAAGGAAAAAATAGATCTGGTCAAATGAGCCAAGAAATACAATTCTATATATAGATTTTAGACTTGATTCTTTGACGCAGCTTAAAACACCTGAACAAAATCACATAAACGTCGACATTATTCGTGTGTCTACCAACAAAGACACTGCTCGATAAGCTCTAAAACACATACAAAGCAACCTATTAAGCATACTTAGCCAGAGCATTAATTGAAAAAAATCATAAGAGTCTCTAGTTTTATCTTACATACACATGCTAACTTAAGAACAGTAATCACTGCGAGGTTCTCAGGACCATTCAGCACTACGCATCACTACATCGCGCCTCTTGCTCGTGTGGACTAAAGGGTCTCTACTAGGATGTTACCTGCTCTCTATTTCTCAATTTAGTTACCTAGCTGGTCAAAAAGTCATAGACTTAGGCCTAAACAGGGAAGACGAGCTCTGGGCTAAGCGCGGCTGCCTGAACGAGATTGTCTTGGTTCTAATTCATAGAAGCCTGCTCTATGTGAAGCAACAAGTCGAAAAATTTAAGCCGTCGTTTGTTCATCTCATGATTAGTCTTATGATTAGGCACTATACCAAATTTCTTTTTAATAATTGATCCAAAGAGCAGGATAGAGTGTGAGTGTTAGTTCGACGAATACATTTCGTACCCTGAAGTTCTTCTAATGTTATAGGAATTGTTGTTAATGTGCCTTTACAACTTCAGCCAATGAATGCAATGTAAAAAAAAGGGGGGAAAGACCAAAAATTTCGTTCCGTAATAAAAATAGGCGCTGTACTGTCTTAAATGTTGGTAGACGACTTGCTCACAATAATATTTGCATTGGGATCCTGCCTTTTAATGTTCCTAGTTATTGCCCCTGTGGTAGTCACAACTCTAGCAAAACAGTACACCTCCTTCCTCGTGAATTCACACATCGTCCATCAGAATGCTCCTGAGTTCAGTCTAGTTTGGATGAAGAGCGTGAATCATTTCCCATTGGCCCTGAACATGTTCTAAGACTAATTAGTGGAGTCGCGGGGTAAGACTGTTTTAGAAAATAACTAATGACTACTGCGTAGTAAAGGCTTAGAAAACCTGATTATAAAATTTTAGATAATGCCATGTCGAGTAGGTAACGTTGTTGTCCCAAATCAGCCTGACTACACTCTGTGCAGCATATAATTAAGTTGGGGACTGTAAGCTTTGCAGATGGACATCGCTACTCTATACTCCGGCCCCCAATAACTAGGCCTGCTATATCGGTAACTTACGTCTGCAGCTGAAAATTCCCTGACAGGCTAGGCGCCGATATGGCACATTACATATGCTACTTCGGTATTTCCGTTTAGGTGGCTTGCGCCACCCTTACCAGGCTGCATACACGCTTCCTTGCGTGCGTGATACTCCGCCAATAGTGAGGATCTGCAAACGGCCCTAGACGTTTTAAACGTATCAAGCAGCCTTCTCGAACGCGGCCATCTGTCGCACCTGAGTCATTGTACCACTCTATTGGGCCATCCAAACTCCACGCAACAACCCTTCAACTGCGATGAGGATGGATCCTCGCACCTTGTAAGCTTACGTTAAAGCAAGCCTACAGCGCATTGGAGATCCAATTAACTGATCATTGCCCTGCATCCAACACCGCCTTTTTATATGCGGCATGCATTGAGCACGTCTCCACCCATTACCTCGCTATGCGCGGAGGAGAATCTCTCAATATATGATGCGCCACAATATCGGTACTGATCTTGCTTTATGGGGGTTTGTAATTATAGCAGAATGGCTGCCCTGCATTTGTACCCTGAAATACCATACTCTAGCTCGGTTTGTTTTCTGATGGTAAATAAGTATATATGATCCAAGACCTCTGCCGTGAACTGTCTCTTAGCCAGATCACCTTTAATAGTCCGAAGGTACAATCCCAACCACGATCTCAGGTATTTTGGTACTCTCGGCTCTCTCAAGATGCCTGGAAATTGGGCTCCTGAAGAAGACGCGATTTTGAGAAGAGAAGCTTTACACCAATGTAAATATTTTATTAGCCCACCTTCCACCGCAGCCTTTTAGAGAATCAACTCTAACATTGACTCATAGTAAATACTAGCGGTAAAATTAGGGATTGGCGCCGTGTAGCCGAAAAGCTTCCAGAAAGAAGCAATAAAGACTGCAGAAAGAGGTGGTTTAATGAAGTCACAGGAGGGCTCAAGAAAGGACCGTGGGATAAGGGCGAAGACGATAGACTCAGGAATGGCGTTCAAAAATACGGCTACAAGTATGGCTTTGGTATCTCGACGCACAAGCGGGTTGGTACAGAGTCTAATCGGAGATGCAGATGGGCGGTTGTCGCACAAGAAGTTGGGAGTCGGAGCGGAGATCGTACGTCGGGTTTTCTCCTTGACCATGGATCTGCAGGACCTCCGTTGGCTGACTCCTGTAACAGAATGTGCGAAAAGATGGAACCATTCACTAAACCCGGCGCTGGATCGCAGCAAATGGTCAGCAGCTGAGGTGTGTAGCTGGCAGAGGGTGGCTTTGATGGAAGCTTATATTAGACCTTCTTTCTAATATGGGGAAAACAAATAGATCCAAACTCTGATAGAAGCGACGAAGACGTATGGCTCTCAGTGGAAGGAGATTCAAAAAAGATTTTTCCCAGGGCGGTCCACGAACGACGTCAAAAATAGGTTTGCTTTCTCCGATCTCTTCACGGGTTGAGATAGATGAATTCCTACTAATCTCTTGCCCAGACACACAGTCATTTCTCGAAAGGCGTCGACTAGACTGGATAGGCGTTGTTCGATGCGGTCGGCATCACAGTGGTCCGCCGAGCCGAAACAACACGCGGCCCCTGTACCTGCGTTCGATCCTTTATTAGATATATCTGCGGAAGATGTCTCGAGCAGCTTTTCATTCGAGGACCCAAGCTATTTCGCGTACGGTGGTGATAACCAAATACCCGACTTACAGGTAAGCAATCGCCGATTTCTGCGGCCTGCAGCCTCTAAAATGCAAGATCTGTCACTAACCCATAAGCAGTTCCGGCCTCAACTTAACTGGTCAGACTCTTTTACCGAGAACACTAGCTTTGGCGATTCAGCGATCACTTCGTGGTGCGAAAGTGTGCATAACACGGCGTTTGTGAATCCTTTGGACCGCTCCAATTCCTTTACTAACTCTATGACGGATTCTATGATTTTGGATAACACATCTAGCTTGAGGCACGCCTCAAGCATCCATCATTCCTATACGTACATACCACTAGAAGCCCCCTCGCATTGTGGCGCCCCTGCTTACAATTCCTTACAAACAGCAGTAGTTGCCAGAATTACGATAGCTATTCATGGCAGCAACACACAGCTTCGTGATCTTGCATCTAGTTCTGCCTGACGAGCTTGGCAGCGCTTTCGACACCCTTTAGTAGCTCAAGTTGCATGCAGCTTCGTTGAAACCGGGATCGGCTTACTCATATTATAAAAATCGGGCGCGTTGGCGAATGAATACTCGGCTATAGGAAGTAATAACTAGCATCTTGAAACATTACTTAGATTTAGGCGAAGATGCCATTTTAGAACATAGGAGATGATTTTCTGTAGGATCCAACTTAAAGGGGAGCGGAGCGCCGGGACTATCATATGAGGTTTGGGAATTAGGTACACGCGTTAGATTAAACTGGATAGGTACCAACCATCTATACCACGTAGAACGGCCATGAAATGGTCAGTCTAAAGAAACATTTCTTTCTCTGCAACCCCTGTTTTACTCAGCCCACTGGGCTGTTTTGAAGATAGCGAGCCGATCATGTCATACGAGCAAAAGTAACCGTTATCCAGTGATGACCCGGCGGTGAGTTCACTGCCGACAATTTGTGCATCTTTGTAGCCGTTAGATGCATACAGATCCATAAACAGCCCCCGGCTATCATGGGATGCTGGTCGTTGGCGCTTTTAGGGAATTTTCTTAAGTATTTTGACCGGTCAGTGTCGATTACCCAGCCGTTTATTTTGCCTGGTTTTGGCTGCATGCTGGCCGCTGCTAATTTTGGGCCAGGGAACAGTTGCCGAGAAGACTTGCGATCGCTGACATGGGTTCTATGGACCCCGCCCTAAGCTGAGCACTTGCACTTGCGCGGTAGCCGGCTGTCATGGCAACCGCAACGGCCCGAGCCGAGTTGTAAGCTATTTTATCACGGGAAATTTAGCAAGAAGAAAGAAATTGCGGACCCGAGAACGACCAAAGCATGCCCCCCGTATATAGTTAATAGCAAGCGGCTTTTGTCGCAGTGATTTACTTATCCATAAGTAGAAACCGGACGAAGCCCGGTTGAATGGGTTCGGTGGTAACAAAAATAGAGCACGGAGCTAAGCCGAGCGTTTCGACTATCTAAGTAGATAAGTACCAGCCGGCGAAGACAAGAATGTAGACTCTTGTGTACTGTCGTCTGATTCTCGCGTTCTGAAGCAACTCCACTCAACAGAGCCTAGTTTCTTCCCGTAGAGTGGCGGGTGACTGTGAATAAGCATTGGCGCTTCGGGCAAGAGCTATTCTTAAGTTTTGCCTAGTCTTTGTAGATTGTCGTCTGCACTTCAGCTCAAGCGCTGTCGTATGGTACCCTGCGCTACAAGCACCCCTCCAACTGCAGTTCTGTCACTTCTCACCGCCTCAGTTCGCTGGTCTTCTTCATCGGCCCCCAAATGGCTTCCCACAGGCTGACGAAGCCTCACATTATGAGTGTTTTTTCACACCTCCTTACGGGCGACAGTGCAGCCTTCTACGCCAATGTTGCCGACGACGTCGTTTGGACCGTTATGGGAGAAAACCACCCACTGGCTGGGCGATACATATCCAAGGACCAATTTTTGCGGGAGAGTTATGATAGAGTTGGAAAGGTACTCGACGCGCCGATGAAGCTGGCGGTACGGAGTGTGATTCTAGAAGGGGACTGGGCTGTCGTCGAGCTTGTAGGGCAAGGCGGACGGCTGAAAAGTGGTATGTTAAACAGATTTCATTCTGCCCATAGCTTTTGGTTTGAGCAAATCAACCAGAGGCTCTAATGCCAAGGATCCTAGCCATGCGTACAACAGAGGTATTAATACTTCTTCGAGACTTGGCAACGATGTTGTCTTACCGAAAGCCATAAAGCAGGCTGTTAGTGAGTGAAAGCTAAGTTTTACAGGACGTGAGTATAACAACACATATTCTTGGACGACGAGGTGGAACGATGGGCTCAAGATTGTCGAGGTTAGGGCGTACCTGGATACCGCCATGTTAAAGGAAGCGCTTGCAAATAATGAATGAGGCTATAGTAATCCGAAAACACGCCAATATTTTACTTCATAAGGGACGCTAACTTAAAACTCGCCAAAGTCTTACCAATTAATTTGATTTGGTTTGCTAATTTGACTGGGAAATTTAAGTTTCTTTTTGTTAAGGATAGTCGGACATATGATTCGTCGGGAATGCAAAGTATAAACGGCACGGACATTGAATGACCCTCCACCCCTTCAACCTCACTCCAACATCACCGTAATCGTCTTACAATATTTTGGCGCTCATACCTTCTGTAATTCAGCCTAGCCCATAGTCTAAAATGCATTACTACTGTTTTGATTCTATAAATAATGGCCCATAGTTGCGAAGCCACTTAACCAGCTTACGAAGCAGAATAATTGCAGCTTGCAGAAACACGTTCTAGCGCTAGATCAAGCTCAAAAAATCCTCTTGTAGTATTTATATCTATGACAGCGGAATAAAGTCCGTGATTTTAACGTTCATAGGCATCCAAACCGTTGGAGTAGTGTCAATGCACGATCGACTGGACCAACCATAGCCTCTTGGTTAAAAGCTGGGTGGGGCCAAAGGCTGCTCCCACGCTTTTGGGTTCGCTTGTATATAGATAAGAGGCACACAAGGATTTAGTTACTGGGATTTTATGAATTACCTGAACTGGAAATGTTTCGATCCTCAGTCCAACGCTTCCAAAAGGTTATCGAACAGCAGTGGGGGCCTCCAGACTCTTCTTTGGCGACGCCTTTGAAATTACCCTTCCAGATACAGATCTGACACAGTAACAAGGGTATAAAACTTGAAACCACTACCGTACAGCGCTAAAAATGCGTGCCTGACCATAGGTGCTGTAGACTTCGCTGAGCGATGCCATGCTTATAGTAAATAACTGAAACGACAGCGTCATGCACATATCTACCCTGTAAACTGAAAAGGGCCGCCTCCCATCTCGTTTATACTAGTTTCAATAATCTTTGCACGTAAGGGCCCTCAACTTGCCTATGGCTAGGCTCTGAATTTTCTTATGGCTCTGGCTGAATAAATGCAAGCCACAGATATGGTAGCATCAGAGAGTACAGCTATATAACCCCAGAGAGGAATTAGGCAGCAGGACTGAAGATAAAATATGACATAAAAAAACTATGCCATTTTCTAAACGAATGGCTACATATACCCGATATGGAGCCTGGCCATCATGGAGCATTAATTAATTTAGGTCTTAATGGCAAGGCCCCTAACATAAGCTGTCAGCAGCTTCGGACTATCGAGCTTAATCCAAACCCGAGTCTTCCTAAGATGGTGGGGGTTTCTTCTCAGAGTTGCGGTGGTGTTGCCATTCGTGGAACAGGAATCTGCTTTGTCGCTAGGTGCCTGCCTCGCTACTAGGCACCTGCTTCATCAATGGGTGTCTGCCTTGAATTTGGCGTGGATGCTCAACTGTAATCCCGGTTGAGAGGATTGTGGGGCCCTTTAGAGCGCTTTGGGGACCATTTATGACGGAGCCACTCTTGTGGGTAGAGACAACGGGTCTGGATAAAAGTCGATCGGTCTCTCGATTCCGTTGCTCATACGATAATTGGCGGTTATCTAATGGCATATCAGTAGGCCATGGAGGTATAATGGTGATACAGGCAAGGTGATACATACGTGGGCCTGAGACTTGACCTATGGCGTGTATACAAGCGGCTGCGATGCCTATTACGGCTTTCTCGTCCGCACCTGATTCACTGCATAGAAGGAGCTCGGCGTTCGCCGTTAACGAGAGGCGCTGCTCTATTGGTGCGGTTGCATCGACCGCCTCGAGCCCGCCCTCAACCCTAGCCCTCTTACGGGGAGGCTCGGACAATAGGGAGTCAGCTTCGTCTTCAGATTGTGCTACATTATGTGGACCTGATAATGATGGTATTGCACGTGCAGGGTCTCCAAGTTTCACCATTTTCTGAAAAGAGGATGGTGACGGGACGGCAACTAACACGTTTTCGCCGATGTGCCACATTCCAGGGCCTGGATCATGTGTGCGTTCAATCTTGGACTGTTCGAAAATAGTTAGTCAGCATCAATGCCTCCATTTGTAAGGGAAGCGAGAGTACCTGAGCTTCTCGCTCGTACTCGAGGCGTTTTCTTTCTCTCTTAGCGTTGCGAGCCATGGAAAGGCTAATTTGTGTTGGCAGTGGCTGTGCTGGGCCTAACGTAGAGGTTCGAACACGGGAGGTTATCGAGTGATTAGCCGAAGTGAAGGCAGAAAGCAAGGACTTGCAGAAGAGAGCCCTCTAATACAATTGAAATGTAGCCGTCTGATTCAAACGAGTAGATTTACGCTAGGAAGAATGAAGAAGGCACGGGTGATGCAGCATACGATCCTGGAACAATTATGTGGAAAGAGTCGTTTTCATGTAAGGCGCATGGGGAATCTGTGGAGATTAACAGTGCGCTCTCTCCATCACTGCTAAGCTAAGCGAATAGTGTCACAACAAATAATTATGACCTCAGATATACACAATGCGTTTGTTCGTGATGACCCCATGACTTTGAAAAGTCTAAATTATCTTAGCACTTGATCCCGAAATATCGTGCGTCTGTAGGCTTACTCATCATATTGAGGATTTCCCGCAACGATTTATACCTACTAGCAAAACTAAAAATATAAAATGCTGTTCACGAGTAAATAGGACTGGGAAACGCTAAATTCCCTACGCTCAATAGCTCATAATCATTGCATAATCCTTAGCTAGGTCATTCCAGCTCGTTGCGCATGTAAGATAGTTCATCTCAGAAGCATTATTGTGAATAACAGGTATGCATGTGCATGAGCCCACTGATAATTGCAGCTACTGACAGTCCGCGTCATCGATAGGGAAGACGGAAAACTTCTCTTTCGTAGGAATCCGAAGTTTAATACGCTTAGTCACTGGCGTCAGTTAACTTAAGAAGCCGTGCTGTAGTACTTACATCTAAGTCTCTAGGATGATATGCGGTTGAGTTCCTGACTAGGTTCCTCAACATGATCTTCCTCCTTGATTGGCTGATTTAATTTACCAGAAACCTTCCCTATCGACTGCGCTTCAGCTACTCGTCTTGTTGACGGGAGCGCGTTGCTCTGCTGGTCGTGTTGACTAACAGTTCTCAAGTCAATAATTGCAACAGTCTTAGTCCAAATAGCCTTTTTGAGTATCGCGGAACAAATTGGTCGAGACAGTTTAGGAGTGTAGGCAATGGTTAAGCAATCCTGGACGAACGATCTCAGTTGGCCTGTGACGGGGTGAAACAAGGATTCGATATTGTGGAGAGCTGCGGTTTGGTCGACCCAATCTGTGTCGATGACTAGATATTTTAAAAATCTCCAATCAATGTGATTGCTTGCCTGGACAAAAGACTCTAAATTGATAAGTGTGGTAACGAGGATGTCGATGCGAGCTGGAAGTCGTACACCATTGGCATCTTTGCGTCGGGTGAGCATGTGGACGTGTACATCTAGCAAATGCTTTTCGAATATAAGATGACTGAGCAGATCGAAGAAGCTATCGGAAGTTTGTCTGTTGTTTGTTATTATGAGCGCGTGTGGGACTGGTTTTGAAATTCGAGCTTCCGAGATCCAGTATTCACGTTCCATTGTGATAGCTGATATAATCTCAACCAGATGTGAGAAATGCGGCTCTGAGTCTGTGGAGTATAGTCAGCAGGAGATTGAAGTGATTGCGATGAGGCACAATTTACCTGAATCAGAACATAGAATGACGCTATGGCCGAAGAGAATAGCAGATATTATTTTGCTGTTATTTCCTGTGAGATTTATCCCTAGGGCCAAAGCGTTGTCTTGTGCTGGCGGCCACCAAGCCCTGAAAAGGTTTTCATTTAATGCTTTAGCTCTTAAAACGACTTTCCTGTGCTCCTCATACGAGGAACGCACAGAGTCCTCCGCAAGCGTTGGCCTGCCCTCGTAGAGCTGAATATCCGGGGGCATTCCTTCGAGTTCTGTCGACCTCATTGAGGCAATCAACTCTTCCGCAGTCATCCCCTGCTGTGCTCGAGGGGCAATATAGGGCGTCATATGTTGTGTGTTTAGAGTCGGATGAGTGTGTAGATTATTTGCGCGCCTCTGTGGGCTTTTAAGGTCACTCAAGGCAACCTCAGTTGCAGTCTGCTTCCTTTTACGCTTTCTCTTGCTCTTGGATTGGACGTGGAGTACAGGGACGAGACTCGGAATTCGGGGTTGCATCATAATTCACTCGTGGAATTTGTGCTATGTGAATGATTGGACGATGATTTGATGTAGATTGAGAGGCGCGGTGGTGATGCAAAAAAGCTGATTCTATAAAAGTGCTATAGGCAGCTCTTGCCTTGGCTAATCCATCACTCAGCGCACTTACCATGTAGCCCTCTGCGAGGCAAGAGGTAACAAGAAAGTCCAAAACAACATATAACGAAGTGCCTTGTATACATTCCGCAGCCTCCCGGCAAGCTTCCTAAGCATTAGTCCCCCCTGAAAT
This sequence comes from Glonium stellatum, assembly GCA_001692915.1. Classification (NCBI taxonomy): domain Eukaryota; kingdom Fungi; phylum Ascomycota; class Dothideomycetes; order Gloniales; family Gloniaceae; genus Glonium; species Glonium stellatum. The sequence goes on along the minus strand of KV748460.1, from coordinate 66,153 downwards.
TCTCCATCTGCGTTTCGCTATCCTTGGTATAACACGAAATAGTCTGAATTGAGTATTCATTGTAAGACCTCTATATGATCAAATCTAAGCATCTAGAAGTTGTAAGCAGGTATTTTCGAGATATTGACATTGGCATAAAGTCTATGCAGACATGGCAGGGTCCGCGTAGAGTTAACATCAGCCAGTGCCCAAGCGAGAGCCGAGGTATGATTGCTTGGCTTTATCCTCTCGTCTGAACCTTCGATAGCTTCATAATATTCGAGTAGATGCTATTCTCACTCTAACCTTTAGCTCTTTCTCCCCGCTCAACATGGGTGAAACACATCAATACCCTTTCGCTGCATCTCCCGACATCATACGCTCCCACCAAAAAGATGCCTATTTCCAAGGCGTCCTTCTTGAACAGCTCTCCAACATCCTCCGCAAGCTCTATGGAGCGCGTTTCGCCCACACCTACACCTCAGAAGCCCGGACGTTTTCCGAACTGCTCTATCTTGGCCTCACCACGTTCGTTGGCAATCGTACACTGGGGGAAGAATACTGTGACATTGTCCAAGTAGAGGATGATACCCTCAGCCTCCCCTCCCTCCAGCGCCGTGCTGGCTATATTTTATCTACAATTCTGCTTCCTTACTCGCTGAATCGTATGTTACCCGCCTTCCGACGGCGCGTGCGTATGAAGCTAGAATCCAATTTGCGAAAGAAGAAAGGTAACAGATCCTCTCTTGCCCGCGGCATTCAATCGTACCTCCTCTCAAATCTCGACACAATTACCTCGCCCTCCCCAATCTACGCCGTCAGTCTAGCAACCTTCTATTTTTCCGGTGCCTACTATCACCTCGGCAAGCGCCTGTGGGGCCTCCGCTACATATTCACGCGGAAAGTGGAGGAGAGCGAGCAGCGCGTAGGGTACGAAGTTCTCGGCGTCCTCCTAGTCCTCCAGATGGCAGTACAGGGCTATTTGCACCTCCAAAATACGGTCAGCGTCGCGAATGTTGGTTCGGCAGTCGGCAGCAGCGTCATGCTAGATCATGGTGTCGAGGTGGCATTAAACCCGGAGGCTTACAGCAGCAATAATGCATTGCTATTTGAATCTGGGACGCAATACGCCGAACGTAGCCTCCAAAGTCTGCAGAAAGTCACACATACCCCCGTGCTAGACTGGCCTCGGTATAATCTGAATAATGAAGAGACCATGGGCTGGATATCAGGGACGCAACAAAGAAAGTGTACACTATGTCTGGAGGAGATGAAGGACCCGAGTGTTACTACTTGTGGGCATGTCTTCTGTTGGACTTGTATTGGAGATTGGTGCCGGGAGAAGCCCGAGTGTCCGCTGTGCAGACAGACAAGTTTAGTCCAGCATATTTTACCTCTGAGGGGGTGATGTATGATTGGGTCTTGAGGACGATACTGGCGTGTGGAGGAGTCTTTAATTTCAATCGAGCTTGGAGTATGGATGGTGAAGCGACAAAGGGATTGCACCTCTAGGATTATTTAAGGATCTATTGTGGAGGTATAGATTAATGAATCATAGAATAGTTAAATGTATTACAAAACTGCCTCAGCGAATCTGGTTGGCTTGTTTGGTAATGTTATACCCGAAGAAGCGTGGCACGTTTTTGATAAGACTGCTCAATCCATGTCTATATATGTGGTCCGGGATCTGAGAGCATCGCTAGGCGGCGAGAATGTGTCAGGCTTTTGAAGATACGGCGGTGGGCGCTGTTAATGAAGAAAGCTTTGCTGGGTGCGCATGGGCATTTGCGGAGAGACTAAAGAGAGCACATTTGACAAGATACAACTGTAGGGACCTAGAAAGCAAACGAGAGAACATAATCATTACTCTTCGTCGCTAGAGTTACCCAATAACCGCTGATCATCTGGCCGCCTTTTATCCTCCCATTCCTTGAGTTCTACAAGGGATACGCCACCAAGGTCTAGGGTAATGTCACTCGTCCAGCTCCAGTAGGCTCTTGAGTTAAAACCGTGACTGCGAAGCGCTTTGAACTTGATATCCATGTAATTCCACTTCTTATCTGCCAAGCTTTTCATTTGAGGGCACTGGTTTGGCTCGCTGGGGCAGCACTGCTGGGTGTATCGTAATTGTAGGGTCACAGTAGACGCTTCGTCATTGTCAGGGCCAGGAGCATGAACCTGGAGCCCGAAGCTACTAACACTGTGCATAGAGAGGAAAGAGACGGGTATGTCGTAGAGTACGTCCATCCTTACACCATCGTTCTCATCGGCATCAAAGAGAAGCTCGCCCACTGACTTGCGATCGCCACCCATGGCATGGCAGAACTTTTTCACTGTGAGCTTCTGCGGTGGCGGCTGCATAAAGAACATGCGCCTCCAGCTCGCTTCTGGTCTTGCGTACGCAATTCGCTTCTGCTTAGTACTATTGCAATCTAGGAGCTCTAAGGTGTCATAGTTAGGGAGAATCGGACAGTTGGGTTCAGGGTAAAGGAACCACGGAAGGAATGCTTTGCGAAATAAGGGGTTGATTTCCCATTCATTAGGGCTAGATTTGCGGCGCTTGGCGCGCAAGAAAAGAGCTTGCTGAATAGACGGTGATGAGGTGATAGCGGCGTGAAATTGACGGCTTACACGCTGAGAGTGGAGAAGGTCCTGGAGTGGGAGATGCAGAAGGATAGATTCGAGGAGCTCAGGTGTGTCGAGAACCCGAGTGGCAGTTGTGGGCATGATGTGTTGTTTTCGAGGTCCGTGCTGATGATATGAGCTCCAAGAGAAGGAAATGGGAAGCTTTAAATCAATCTTCAATGCTGCAGCCTAGTTCCAAGGCGTGGCCTTCCAAAGGATCCTCGCTGCGGCTTGGCGTACATGGATCAATTGCAGAAGCCTGGGAGCGGGAAAGAACTGATAGTAAAGCGTCAGTTGAAGAGATCAAACTTCCGAAATCTAGCGCAATATATAGCAATACAAGACAGTCGTTAATTTGTGCGCTTTGGCATTCGATTAGACCTAGCGGCAAGTAGGGTAAGTTTTATGAAAGAGATGATAACTACTATAACGTCGTGGAAGATCCATGTTGCCAGATCCTTGAGAAGCTTTACACCCTTGACTCCCATAGAGCGATCGATGTGGAGTATAGCGTTTGGCGATTGGCCTAGGCAGCTGAACGCCCCACTGCATAAGCACCAAGCGTCCACTTAATAGTTCACTCTGCCTCAGAAGCTCGACCTTTAAAAACATCGAAAGCAAGCCTTGTTAATCCGCTCTCCTTTCTTAGACGTCTTATAGCAACCATCTAACCGGTTATGCTTTACTAGGCTTTTGCATCTATCGTCCCCGCTCGTGTGATCTTTTCCGTGTATAGATTTTATTCATCGCCTTTACGCAATATTTTAGGCTCCTTGCTTGCTCGCGTTATAAATCTTTGGTATTTTTGTAAGGTCTATGAGGGCCATCTTGAAAAGGAAAACATCGAGTTACATCAGAAATACGGTATGCGGTTATGAAAGTGTTGTCGAAATGTCTCCAGCTCTAACTTTTTGGATAGGCAAGATTGTCCGGATAGCTCCAAATGAGTTCAGCATAGATGACCCAGATGCTATCAAGGTAATTTATGGCCATGGCACGGGGTTCCCCAAGGCTGGTTGGTGTGCGTTTTCTTAAGAGACGTATATAGATAAACATACTAACGCGCTGGGCTGCAAAGACTACGGCTGGACAGATCCAATGCAGAAAAATGAAACACTCTTCACCACTAGAAGCATATTTCATCATACAATTCAGAGACGGAAGTATGCCACATCACATTCCATGTCTACACTGGTGGGGTATGAGGGCTTTGTAGACGAATGCGGACGGATTCTTAGCCGACGATTTGAGGAGCTGAGTGGTGCAAATCTGGTCATTAACTCAGGAGAGTGGATGCAGTACTATGCTTTCGACATTATTGGAGCAATCACTGTATGTCCCTATATATTCCGCGGAAGAATACTTCAGTAACATCGAATATTCCTTCGTTATTCCTATATAGCGACGGGTGATTACTAACCTTAGATAGTTTTCCAAACGATTTGGCTTCCTGAACAATGGTGAAGATATAGGCGGTCTGATCCAAGCCAACGACAACAGGAGGATGTGTGCTACTCTTGCTGGAATATATCCATCTCTCCACCCACTGCTCTTCCGTGTCGTCAGCTATCTACCTAGCTCTGGGGCAGCCGGCTTCCAGTACCTATTCAAATTCGCAAACGAGAGGATCGGTGAGCGAAAACTATGGCTAGGAACTGAAGCAGATGACGGCCCTATGGATCAAGTCGGCAGATTTTTAACCGCACACATGAAGAGGCCGGATTATTTTACTACTCAAGACGTGCTCATGGGCTCTCTTGCGAATATTTTAGCGGGTTCTGACACAACAGCTATCTCGCTGAGTGCTATTTTGCACTATCTGTGCACACACCCAGAGAAAATGCAGAAGCTTCGTGACAAGATAGATAGTATAGCTAAAAGGGGGCAAGTTTCGGATCCTGTGACGCTCAAAGAGACACAGACTATGACATATCTGCAGGCGGTTATCAAAGGTGAGAAAAGTGCTGTAGCTCTGAAGCCCGTTGGAGCTAATACGACAGCAGAGAGCTTGAGACTCCACCCAGCCACTGGCCTAAGACTTGCAAGAAAGGTCCCTAAGGGAGGTGCAACCATCTCGGGCGAATTCTTCCCAGAAGGAGTGAAACTCCATCCATAGGGGAAACATAGCCTGTATTGGTATTGACATTGTTCTAGGCTACCGTCGGCATCAACACATGGGTTGCTCACTATAACCGAGACATATTTGGTCCAGATGCTCATCTTTTCAGACCCAAGCGGTGGATTGGGGCCGACGAAAAGGCGTTGTCGGTAATGGAGCAATACAATTTCCCCGTAAGCGTCCAATCAACATTTCTTCTTATTAATAAGAAATCAGCCTAGCGGCTAACTGCGTTTAAGTTCGGCCTTGGGTCTTGTGGCTGCATTAGTAAAAATATCTCCCTTCTCGAGATTGGGAAAGTAATTCCGCAACTTGTTCGTCGGTTCGATTTCGAGCTCGAAGAGCCGGGGAGGGAGCTCCACTGCGTTAATCACTGGTTTGTGAAGCAGACGGACTTGAGATGCAGGTTGCCGATGAGAAGACAATCAACAAAGGTACAGGGGTACAGGGGTACAGGGGCTATACCTCGTCACCATGCCACGATGCCGTGATGGCATGCTCCTTTCGGTTGATGTTGAGTTTAGGGCGTGTGAACTATGATAGGGGTGTGGGGCGGTGAGACATGTCTTATCGATAAAGAAAGTTCCGTTTTATCTATCTTACGATGCGACTATTTCTGTGTCATAAAGCTGTAATCTACCCCTCTAACTTCTTTTCTTCATAAAACCTGGGCCCCTCCCTTGCCTTCACATAAACTCACATTCTACCTGATTTTAATCATACTATACAATGGCCGTCCAAAATGGTGGTTCAATCCTTTCTCAAAAGCAGGAGAAGCCTTGGGTGCAGACTCCACTCAAAGAATCCAGCTCTTTGTCGAGAGCCGCGAATTGGTATGAGATTTCTCGTCGTGTTGAACTAAGTCATCGAATTATCTTCTAAATCGTAGAAGCAGAGTCTTCCTCAAATTGGAGAACCTCCAGCCAAGTGGCTCTTTCAAGTCAAGGTACACAACTGCTTTCTCTTGCATCTTCCCATGCGAAAATTTAAACCTTCATCACATACGACCAAGATAAAAAAGAATTGGATTTAAATGTTACGAATTGCACGTGCCCATACTGACACACTTAACTCCTGTAGAGGCATAGGAAACTACCTCCTTGCCCGTCTCTCCTCCAACCCTAGCAGCACACCACATATATATTCGTCTTCAGGCGGCAATGCTGGCCTCGCCTGCGTCTATGCTGCTCGCACATTGCACCATCCATGCACCGTCGTGGTGCCACTTTCTACAAAGCCCATGATGATTTCCAAACTGCGTGCTGCAGGCGCCCACGATGTTATTCAGCATGGCGCTACCTGGGCTGAAGCCGACAAGTACCTCCGAGAGGAGGTGCTAGGGAAGGATAACAAGGGAATATATGTGCCTCCCTTTGACCACCCAGATATCTGGACCGGAAATGCTACTATTATGCACGAGATAAAAGAACAGATGCCGCACGGCGAAAAGCCAGACGTGGTGATATGCAGCGTCGGTGGTGGCGGGCTCTTCAATGGTGTATGCGAAGGCCTTGACGCGCTTGGCTGGTCTGACGTACAAGTTCTGGCTATGGAGACTAAGGGAGCCGAATCTCTCGCAAAGAGTATTTCAGCCAGAGAATTGGTAACCCTGCCGGGTATTACGTCTCAGGCAACCAGCCTTGGCGCTGTCAGAGTAACAGGGAAAAGCCTTGAGTATGGACTAAGGCCAAATGTGAAAAGCGTTATGCTTCCTGATGCTGAAGCCGCAATGGGTTGCTGGCGTTTGGCGGATGATGAAAGATTGATGGTGGAAATGGCAAGCGGTGTAAATGTGGCACTGTGCTATGACGGGCGATTGGAGAAGGTGCTCGGGCGCAAATTAGGGAAGGAGAGCAAGGTTGTAATTGTGTTATGTGGGGGTAGTAATGTTACAGTGGACATGTTGATGAGGTGGAGACAGGAATTCGGTACAGTGGAGGTGGAGATGCCCATTAATGGAGAGGTGCCGAGTCAGAAGAGCGCACCATCCGCGATGCTTTCTCATTAGATTCTGCTATTGGCTTACATCATCTGTTTTCAGCTACTTTAGTGCTAGAACGTTAATACTTTTATAATTTCTAAGACCAGGAAACTCCAAAACACCAGCCGGGTATCTCATGCAGCTTTTCCATCCAGACATGAGTAAATCAAGCTACTACATTGGGCTGGTCTAACAAAGACTTCCGGTAATTCCAGTAGTTTGCTCGAATTGGATCATATTTCTTTGCCAGCAGATCCAAAGCTTCTGCAGCCTGCTCCTTCGCATTTCCCTCCTCGACATACACATCCGCAAGCAAGTCAAGGGCGTGACTTGAATAGACCTCATCAGGCTTGTCTAACGAAGCAAATTCCAAAGCGAAGTCCTTCATAGTAGAGGCTGGTAATTTGGCACAACGGAGCAGGCCACGTAGGTAGTTCCACGGACTCTGGTTCTGCGGAGCCATGTATATAGCAGCTTTAACATAGCTAAATACTGGTTAGCATGTCGTCAACCAATCACGCTACGTACTGGGGAAACCAACTCAATCTCCCTGTTCAAAATCTGCTGGTCTTCAATAACCTTATCATCTCGTCCAAACACCACAAACCATCGATGGTTCCAAGCCGAGTTGTTTCTTATGTCGGTCTTCAACATTTCCTCCGTGGACTCTAGCTCTCCTTTGTCCCATAAATCAAAGCGCCGCACAAGCCATTGCCGGTAGCTCCATACGTGATAATTTTTAGCATCAGCCTCGAACATGCGGGATATAAAAGCAATTTCTCCTTCAGCTGAATCGAGCTTGTCGACAATGGTTTGACGGTGATGCCAAATTTGATAATTTTTGAGGTGCTTCAGTGCAGTAGGGTTGAGCCACGCAATTTCTTCATGTAAGGAGGCATTAATGGCGAAGAGCGCTTTAGCACGGTACAACCTATTCTCAATATATTAGTTACTTGATTATAGATATCATAGCCTGGGTTTGTTGGGCAGAGAGAACAAAGAAGATTGCATACCAAACGGTGTAGTGAGCGGGATTCATGCTGATAATGTGCTCAGTGAGATCTAAAGCCCTCTCACTCATCTCATTCTTAGCCATGATAGCTCGTAGGTACGACATTGCTTCGTTATATTCGTCGGTATAGGCTATGGCAGCGAGAGGGTGGGCTCCGCCATCGTCTTGAGGGAGGGGTTCGACATCAGTCCAAGCTTCATCCTCGGAATACTGTGTCATATTTTTGATCGGTATATATCAGTTAAGAACCTAGCCGTAGATATTAGAACCATTCAAAGCCGACGGAAATGCGTCCAGGCGGGGAGTTTGAGGAAAGATGACAAGGCGGGGGAATTGCAATGCCGATCTCCCGCAAGCGACAGTCAATGAACGAACAATAATACTAACCTGGAGCAACATTCCAAAGCCAACAATAGAGCCACCAACGCGCTACGGGCTACAAAGGCTTCCGTGCCTAATACTAACGATTATCTTCCATTTATTCATAATTAAGAGCAATGATGCCATATCAATCTAAGAGCCTAAGTATATCTCTTTCAGATGATCAGTATTGCTCCTAGCCAGTCGACGGTAATTGTGATTTTATGCGCGGATTTAATAAAGAAAAGACACCGGGCGAGTGGTATTGCCAGTCCCGAGGCTGGAGAACGGAGAACTATCGCAAATTATGAACGGACCGGGTATCCGCAACAAAGGAGCACAGTTCCTGAACTGGTAGTCCTTAGTGCATTTGACAAATTTCTCTCATATCATTTCACTAAAGAACACCAGAGATGGCTAAGTAAATAGAGTGCAACCCAGGTAGGTACCCTTGAACTGACAGTGACTTCGTGAGGACGCTTTTGAGTCAACACCAAACATTCTGCCTTAGGAGCTTGTCTGGATTTCGGATGACGTTCAAGACGCCTTCCAACTACCCCATGGCCAAATCCTCATCGGTGATTATATCGCAGCCTTCTAGGTCCTGTATTTCTTTTTGCAGTGACTCCTTCTCAGTCTGATGTTTCGATTTCAAAATCTTCAGTTCACTTAGTAGCTTTCCGTTCTCCCTCTCAATGGTCATATTCCTTTCAACCTGCGCTTTCAACTCATCCAAGTCCCGCCACATTTTCTCATTGTCCGCGCGGGGAGTATGTTCGACCAACTTTACGTGGGAGCTTATATCCATGATCTGCCCCTTGACGGCTCATTCTGTTGACTGGCATAAGCTGTGCAACTTGTCATTCTCTCGTCGCAAAAATTTGCTCTCATTGTGTATACTAGCCTCACAGGACGTCATGAGGTTAGCAATCTGTTGGCGAAGCCGATGCTCAACGTCCTTGTAGGCATTTTGTCTGTCAATTTTCTCGTCGAAGAAGGCTTCGGCTGCTTGTCGTAGAGATCGCTCGTTGATAAGCTGTCCTTCGAAAAACCGTCGCGAGGAGTCGTAATTACATTTTATAAGTATAACCTCCTTCTTCATCTCACTGAGGGTCGCTTCGAAACATTGTTTGAAGAAACCTAAAGCAGCAAACTCTCTGTAGAGATTCCGTTCAGAGGATTGCAGGTTGTTAAACTCCTTCATAAGCTCAGCTAGCAGCACATCCACTCGGTTGAGACTAACTAACTATAACATAATTTATAAGCACTCGTATCAGATATTCATTCTTTGGGTTAGTTTTGTGACAAGATCTGTAGTAGGCTTACCTTAAGTCGCAACGGCGAGGGTGTTTGCGCTTCTGATAGGCTCAATAAAGCTAGATACTGATAGAAGCTTTTAGATAAACACAGCAGTGTTATTTCCAAGTTGATAGAGAGAGAAGTGCGGTTATCTCGGAAACATACCTAGGGTTCTCTTTTGAACTTCGTAGTTGATGAATCTGAAACTTCACGCGCTAGGCGGACAACGCATCACTATCGTGAATAAAGTACGTCATCCCACTGATAGAAATAGCTTTCATGAATATTTCGGATTGATCGAAGTCTTTGTAACTAATACTTCTTTCTATGATATTGTGAAAAATCGAGAAACTCGAGTCTAATTAGACAGGAAAGCTAGAATAGATTGAAACCACAGGCCTGAACTATATGCCGAATCTATGAATATAGATATATAGGAATCTTAGAATAGCCAAAGAAGCAAACTTTCATCGCGTTAGAAGGAAATCGCCTTTGTAAGCCTTACATATAGGGACCGACTCCCGACTCCCGAAATTTCAAGGAATTATTGCCCCAGGGGGCGTCCAAATCATCCTCCAAGGGGAGAATCTCCTCTTGCAACTTCGCCGCAACCGCATCGGCCTCTTTCCATACTCGTAGTAAATTCTGACCGACAATCTTTGCAGCATCCTCATCACTCACCCCCTTCCTTAGCAACTCAGCTACTAGGTCGGGGAACTTAGACACATCCTCTAACCCTTTCGGAGTGCTGCTAATTCCGTCATAATCAGTACCGAGGCCGACATGATCATAGCCGATAAGTTCTCCAATGTGCATGATGTGTCGGACAACTTGGCTCAGAGTGACATTGGGCTTATATAGATCTGGTAAACCCGTTGAAGAATTCCCGAGAACGCATGATATGAAATCTGGGCTGAAATTCACCATTACAAGAGAGTTGCGCTGCTTTATTAACTGGAGGATATCATCTGGCACGTTGCGAGGGTGTGGGCAGAGCGCATAAGCTGAGCTGTGGCTGAAGATTGGAGGCGCAAAACTTCCATTCCATCCGTCCTTAGGAGACCCCACCAGAACGTCGCGCATGGTATCAGTACTGACGTGAGCGAGGTCTACAAGCATGCCCATACGATTCATTTCTTTGACAATATCGCGACCAGCAGGGCTAAGACCATGCCAATATGGTTTGGCAACGACGGTCTCTCCAGATGACGAGGAAACACAGGCAGCGTCGGCATAAATATTGTGGCAATTCCAGGTGAGTGTGGCATAACGGACCCCAAGTTGATGATACAGACGGAGGGTCGACAGGGAATTTCCAATTTGGTGAAGACCTTCAATCGCTGCAGGTGAGATCAGACGGCCGCTCTTGAATGCCTGTATCGCGTCCGCACTGTTCGAGGGTGGTGAAAAATATTTTGGATAGCTTTCCTGGAGACGCTTAAAAAGGTCAAGCTGGTCTAAAGTTGCTCGCACAACTATGGATGTGTCAGCTTGGTTAGAGTAAAGAAAGCCGACGCTTGACTGTAGGACCAGGGGTACATCAATAACGCTAAGGGCGCCGTATACGGCCAGGACACTAGGCTAGAAAACATACTCTCAGAGTAATTCTCATCAGAAAAGTCGGATCCGTTTTTAGGGCAGGGCATAAATGCACTCCAAAACGCTCCGCCCATTTTGCCTTTATCAAGACGAGGAAGATCAACATGGTATGGCATGCCACCATTTTCAAACTTATACTTAAACTTTAAGCCGTATATATGATTACCAAACAAAGCCCTGATCATGATCATAAGATCATCATGACCATCTATCAGTAAAATTAGAGTTTGTTGTTGTAGGACGGAGATAATATCTACTCGCCAATCAGAGGGTTCGTAGTGAGTATCTTATCAACTCTTTGTTCAATACTCAGATGACCGACAGGCCACCGGACGCTAGACACACGATTGAGTTGATGTGGACAAAAAAGTAAAAAGACGAATAGAAGTGAAAGAGCGATGGTAATGGCCGAAACAGCGTTCGTTACTGATCGGAAAAGTCTGCCGGGAGGTCGCGGACCAGACGGATGCTCCTCTTCGGACTTCTCTTCCGAATTCCAGGGAGATAGACTTTCCATATTAATTTTATGAATGATGTAGAGAGATGCACCTGGGAAGAAATGCTCACCACCAGGGGGTACCTATTGATGTTGATTAGAAATCATGCCAAGCATGATTATCAGGGACGGACCTTCCAATCTCCGAGCTCACCTCCGTCCTCGAAAGAATAATATAGCACTTCTTCAATTGTACCGCTAATCTTGTCTTGCTTGATCATGGCTATTGTTTCCGCCTTCACGATAATACGGTGTATAGCTCTATTTCATGCCACCCTTGCATTTTTCTTCCTAACATCCCCACGGACTATTGCGGACCAAAATGTTGTATTCTTGCTTGGAGAGGCTATGAAACTGGTAAATTATTGTGTTCGAATGGAATTCTCAAGAGATTAGTAACAGATAAATAGCCCACCCCTTCAGCATTCAACAAACCCTCGGCAGCAACTGCGTTTATTGCCGTCATTCTTGCATTCCTAGGGATTGCCGACCTCACAGCTGTTTCAATGCCTGAGGAATTCGCAGAAATATATTGGGGTACCCAGACACCCGTTCGCCTCTCCTTCCTCTTCATCATTACTGGATATACATACATGTTCAAGGACGATGGTATCTTTGCAGCAAAAGCAGCGAAATACAAGCCGGCTGCCGGGGATAACTTGAAAAATAGTATTGTATTCACTTGGGGCTTTTTAGAGCTTTCAGCTTGGTTTTGGGTACGGGATAGCCCAGCCATTATTTTTTCTATTGTAATTTAGAGGCTAACCAACTTCTCGCAGGTCTTCATTACCCTCCGTGACGAAAGAAGGCAGAAGGCGATCCGCTTAATGGAGAAAAGGAAGGCTGAAATGGATCGGATGTAACATGCATGTTTGCCACGGTAATGCCAGTAGGAGAGCCCCGAACCCTAGTCGGGCCCGTTAAGACCACTTGTTCTGAAAAATGATTATGATGATTGAGAGGGGAGGAATGAAACCCCACACGAAGTCTATGGTCGCCTACGGAAGCCAAGCAGCGTTGAAGGATCGAATTTGAGCAAAAACAATTGTTAGAGGAGTCCGTTGGGTTTTGATGGCTTTAAAAGGCTAAACTCTCAAGAGAAACTGGATGAAAATATACAGACAGGTACAAGCGATATTCATTTTCGTAGGGATCTGGTTTCGATGCGGCATTATCAACCGGGTAACGTACTTATTCTCAGTTATACTGGTCATTAGAGCCATTACAAAACATAATCTGTAGTAAGCTCTCAGCCAAGCGATTAGATAAGGTTGGTCCGTTGTACGACTCGATTTAAGTGCACTGAACTTCCAGACCTTTCCGCGAAGAGGATAAACTTTCATAACATCTATGTTAGTCGCCTAAGTAGGCCCCCCATATATGTCGCCTTTTATCCTCTTCTCATCCTTCATTTATAACACAAAGCATGCCTTTTCAGTTAACCGATTCGTTGTGCATTATTTCTCTATCACCATTCCCTTCTAACCTGCTTAATGTAGTGGCTTCGCTGTTTCACTACTTATATGCCTATGAAGTCTATGTTTCCACGTAAACCTTTAGAATCTCCTACATACCATATTTATCGAATCACTAATCCAGCTCTGCAACTTGAATTGCAAGGACCTTTCCTCCTTCAATAAAGGTACCGTTTACGGGCGCCGCAATACCCCCGTTCGTAACAACATACAAGATTTCCTTGTCCTTCTTTGTCCTTCCGAATGCCGCGGATGTGTCCCCCGCAATAATCGTAGAGTTTTCATTTCCAGCTATGACTTTCACCTCCGCGTGGCCGGGCTCGATTTCAACTCGAGTCAGTACGTTGCTCGGATCGCCCGTGATGTATGCCGTGGTTATGCCATCTTCAGATATAGCAAGAGCGAAGTCATCTCCCTCAATTCCAGTAGCTAGGATCTCATACTCTCCTAGTGCCTCTCCACCAGACGGGTTCACCGCAACTCGACAAAAGAGCTCTCTGAAACTGTTTGTATAGTAGAGGTAACCGGTGTCATATCTAACACCATTGATTCCTAGAACTGCAAAGCTGCCTGGAATCGGCTTCATCGTGTCGTCCTCTAATACGATACCATACACGCCTGTCGCTGTGTTGAGGCTATATACAACTCCGGCTGCGGAGTCGGAAATTAGAACGGTCTGCGTCCCAGGGAGCAGCGTCATGCCGTTCAAAAATAAAGCCGCAGGTATATCGGTAATCTTTGACACTTTGGGGCTAGCCGGGTAATAAGAGCGTAAATCCACGCGCCACACGGAGTAACTACCGGCCGTATATTTGAAGGTATGATCATTCCAGCTTCCTAAGATCACCGCGAATATGTCCTGTTCAATCTCTGCGATTCCCAACGAGCCCAGGGCATGTGCCTCGGTAAAATTATGCACGAGTATCACCCCATGAGGTGGAGATTGGTCTACCTGGTAGAGCTCGGGTTTGTCAATACGAGTGACGAGCAGCTGACCGTTGGAGCGCACAGCAATGTTTTCCAGCCATGTTTCATTAGGAAATTGGTGGACTGTCGTTATAAGATCTTTTTTGGTAGGTTTTGGTTCATTCCGCATCGATATTGTTGTAGCGAGGATATGAAGAGGATAGAAAAGGGCATAGAAGAGCATGAAGGTAAAGAAAGCATTTTTGCGACTAGAGCTAGCCATTCCGATGAAGCGCAATTCGAGATTCGAGAAGTAATGAAAGGTTACCACGGTACAATGCACCAAGCCTTGAAGAACACTGCCCCCTTATATAGAAGAGCGCTATTTACCCAACTAGGCAATTTTGCTAGACGAATGGCTGTACATGATCATATTGGATTAGTCAACTAGCCAATTTTTGTCAGCCCCATCTAACTGGCTCTATCGTTTTGCAGGTATCTCGACGGAACGACAAAATTTTGTAATAATGGACCTGAATAATTATGAGCCAATTATCTTCGCTGGCTATCATACACGCCTCCTGGACTGGTACTTGCAGACTTGCAGTATTTTTATGCAGCTATGTCCGCGTGATCATAACTCGATACCAATGTTAGCGATGTAGCCCAAACCTTCTGAAACCATACGCTTCAATTTATGCCTCATGACACTAAATATCAACATCATTATTAATCATTGCTAGAGTGTCGTATCTGTTACATTATTGAACATACATACAAGACCACCGGATCCAAAAGAACTATGTCGAATCCGTTCGCTGCTGTTTTACCCCTCATATTCCCTTGCCTTGATTGTGCTCTCTCTCGGCAGCGATGGTCCTACCTATTTATATTCCGGCCACAGATACCTGATATGATTCATTACATACACCCTTAACCGTTGCGGAAATAGCCAAGCGAACAATGCGACAAGGAGCGTTGGCATTGCGAGTCCAAGACTATAGCCAAGAGTTATCTTGTCAGATTGGGACATACCAATCGAAGTTTGAGACTGATAGTTTACATCTGTAGTGAATGTGGGTCTAATTTGGGTTGTAGAGGATGACCGAACTGTAACTAGAGTTGAGAGGGTACCCGAGAAATTTGAAATTTGAAAATTAGTTGCTATGGGCATTGAAGAGGGGGCCGAGGAAGGAGCCGTAGGGGACGCCAAGGCTGGTGTTGAGGTTATGAGGAAAGTGGTGGAGACACTCTGACTAACCATCATCTGCAGACTAGTTGGAGTAGTAGGCGACTCATTACTTGTCTCTATTACACTCGTCGAGGCCGCATTTAGAGAGTGTAGCGTACTCATCACATACGCTGGTAACCCGGATATGTCCATTAGTAGTGCGCTGTCATCACAGCAACTGCCCGAGGTGACCGTTTTCTGGCAGCAGAACTGGGCAGCGATGGGACAGAATATCAAAGATTCCCATCGGTTTGGAGTCTCTTTGTAGTTAAGTCAGCGCGTCTTTTGAAAATGTGCCTGCTAGACAAGGTGGATTTTAGCTAGTAGCGGACTTACCTAACGTACACACTAGCACAAGCAGGAGATTTCCAGCTCTCATCGGTACAAGCACCACGGTATAGATATGGGATGTGCTCGGGTGAGGATGGAAACCAGCAGAGATCACCTTCGATAAATTGGTCGTTCTCGCTTACATCGCAGAAAGACGCGAAGCCGTTGGCTAGAAGCGATTATAAGTGCTAGGAAGTTGTTAGGGTCAATTTTGCGAAATGAAATCGAGGGGTCTAACGAATAAGATAGAGGAGACTGCGGGGTTACTTGAATTTGGATTAGGTACGTAAGGGAAGTCAATGGCTAATGAGCCTAGGTTCAAAGTCAGGTTTAGGTTTGTTCATGATAAATACGATAGGGATGTCTTACCGTCTGGGTAGTAGCACTTTGCCGTAGTGCCTGCTGTTGGGATACGGGAAAATATTGCTAGAATGAAGGTTACGGGACCAGCCATCTCCAACTTTCCAAGTGCTATCTAACTGGAATTGTTAGAGACTAAAGTTCCTCTCAGCATAACTTTAAGGTGATGGCCAGCCGACATCTGGAAGAATAGCGTGCACTCAAATAGGATCGCCACTTCTAGGAAGCATGGAATAAAGATTGTGTAAGTACCTAACGTAGAATGGCTTCTGGGTTCAAACTTTATCGGCAATCACGGTGATTATTATGTTTCATATTTTCAGGGCGTGTAATAGCTTATTGCCCTCTTGTCGTACAAATGTCCAAGTGGGGCTGTGGCGCACTAGAAGGTAACGCCCGGATGTCCGCCTCTATAATATAGAGCGCTGATTAACTAGGCTGTGGCGGCCGCGTGGTACAGAGGTTCTAGTCTTTGCATACCCCACTTACCTATCTCTGGAGTCTCTTTCTGATTTGCTCGCGGGTATCGAATAAAGAATATAGAAAACTAGCGTACGTTATGCGTGCTGCCGGAAAATTTTTTCCTTTAGCTAAGCCCAGAGCAAGCTGAGGCCGGTGAATCTGCCTGCAGCAATGCAGACTATAGGCAAATGATTAACAGGAAGGGTTTGATTTGCGAATAGAAAAGGTTAGGAACTAATTTCGCTTGTCTCAAATACCTGGTTGCGGATCGTTTACGTGAAAATATTCGGTTTGAATGAATTGGATCGAGGGTGGCATCTATTAAGTAGGCCTAGATACGGAGATGAATCCAGCCGGCTGCATTGGCTATTCAAATTTGAAGACGTAAACGAATACGACGCTCCAAGTATCTAGGGGCAGAACAAACTCTGGTGGACATATTTCAAACCTCTAAGACAGCTTAGAGATCTCTCCGCTAAGTCTGAATGGTTAACATGTGGAAGCAATGGCCTGTTCATGACTTTATCAGCAATATGTAGAACGATTCTTTTGATAAATACAGTCTTGCGACTCCATATTGGCATGGAAAGCTCCTACTGTTGATATCGTACATTGACGCCAAATACTCCTTCTGACATGAGAGCTTACAAAACATATACTAGCATTACTGTTTTTTCTGCCCAGCTGGTCCCATTTCTTTACTGAAGGCAAAATATGAGACTTCCAAGCTGGATACTGCCCGGATACCAACGTATAAAATAAGGAGGAGAGGCAAACTAGCTGTGAGACCCATGAAAATGCCTAGGTGAACCCATGCGTTAGCTTAACCAACCTAATCGGCATAATATAATCGGGCATATTTGGAAATCGTAAGCCGTAAGAGGTCGTACCTGGGGAAAGAAATTGATATTTCTCAAACAGGCCACCTTCAGACTCGGTATCTTTTGCATGACTTTCAATATCGCGCTTCAACTCGGTATGCATCGCTGTTGGAAATAAATCGTCCACATCGTCCATTTCGTACGTTTGTTGTGCCTGGTATGACGGCGTAGACTGCTCCTCATCTTGAGGAGTTGTTACGTAAATAACGGTATACTTCTCATCGCCTAAATTACTAGAGACAACACTCTCGAGGAAAGAATCTTCTGAGGCATTAGATCATACTTTAATCAAGAATTATAGATTTAGGAAGCGATAGTACCATGCTCGGCGAGTGTCGATGCGCGATCCTCTGATGTTAACGCAGGGAAGTGAACGCTGACTACACGAGGAGAAGTAGTGGTCTTGGGAATTTGGCTCTCTGAGATTCTCCTTAGCAATGCCCCATTTGGTCGGAAGGACAACCCGTAATACTTGGGAACGTACTTGTTCCGGCAACTGATACGCTCTCCGCTCCACAGCGTCTCTTCAAATAATCCCTTATAGCCACCTCATCTACACTTCCGAGGACTTCAGGCACGATGATGCTAGAAGCAATACTCTTATCCACGCCTCCAAGCCATCGGCTCAGGTAGGGTGTGGAACGCCCGTCTGAGTAGTCGCCTGATGACACCTGATCTTGATGGACGATGAAATAGGTGGCTGAGGGACAGTCTTTGAGAGACTCGAGGACTTGCGCATTGATACTATTAGAGGTGACGAGCTGGGGATGGGTGTTGCCAAAGCTCTCGGCGAGACTAAAAGAAGTAATTAGCTTGAGGTGAAATACGGAAAGATGCGGCGGCGTACTTGTCGGTTGAGAAGAGGAAGAAAGGCGAGGTGTTACGGAAAGCAGAAACTGAAGATACAGAAATAAAGGCCAATGCCCCTAGGGTGCGAAACGCCATGGTGGGAGAGCAAAGATGGTGGTCCGGGTGTCAGATAGCTTGAGGCCTTGAGGGTTGAGATAGAGCAGCGCGGCGCAAGGATGGCGGGCCGACAGTTTTTCCTCTTAGCGATAACGCTTTTCTTGGGCGTCGAAATGGCGAGAGATAGCGATGGCTAGTGCTGCTGCAGGTGAGCAGAGGAGTCACAGCAGCCACATCCACGGCAGCCAGTAGCGTGTCTGCGGTCTGCGCCTGATCTGGTGGTCCGGAGTGCTTTTGACACAAAGAGTCATCCTCTGAGGCTTCCAGGCTGTGCTTACACTAGCGTCGTTCCGACTCTCCTAGAGCATCAATATATTTGCTTGCCACTAACCTTCCCCCTCCAGCTCAACCCATATTCACCACCACATTTTTCCTACTGTTCATCAGGCCATTTTTTTTGGAGCCTGCAGAGTCACCTCCGACATTAACCACATTCCTTTGGTTTTCTTTGAGTTGCCGCTGTATACCGGTCTCGATTTCTGCATCTTCCAGACATCTGCGCCACCACTTCTACTCATCCATCCATCTACAAACGCAACAACACCATGTCGGCAGCAACAGTCTCAGTCCCACAAGCTCAAGATCAGACCCCTACAGGACCTTCGAGACGACCACCACGACATCGTCGACGGCCAAACAGAAATGCTGGAGAGACCCAACAAGAGCCCCAGGTCGATGGCGCAATACAGACCCAAACTCGTGGAGGTCGGAGAGGAGGTGGCAGACCACAGCCCGCTCGAGATACTGCTTTGGCAATGATACCTCCATCCGTGACCCCATTGGATCAAACTCAGTCCAGAGAGCCTTCCAGTGCTGATGTTTCTGCGACCGAGAACGCTCCACCACGCCGGAATCGAAGAGGCCGGGGTGGAGGATCCCAAGGCCAACCAAGAGGTGGGGCAAATAATGCCGGAAGACAAGGTGCACGGAGTTCCCATAACCCACCTGGACAGCCCGCACATCATCACAGGATGGTTCAAGGTGGTAGACAGTTTGGAGGCCAGCTCACAGTAGAAAACGAGAACAGCAACCAAAACAATTCAGCGGCTGCGGGGTCTGTATCCCATCTACATGCGAATGCTCCCGAATTCCGGCCAGGCCATCCACACGTTCAACCGGCGCCAGGAGCAAGGAACGTTCGGCCCCCTCAGCAAAGAAGACGAAGACCTTCAAAGTCTTCCGCGCCTGATATTTCCACCAGAACCCATGAGGACATCGATAATGGTCACTACGAGTGCGCCATATGTACAGAAGAAGTTCGAAGAAATTCCCGAGTATGGTCTTGCAGGACTTGCTGGACGATTTTTCATCTGAGTTGCATAAAGAAATGGTCAACTAACGAAGGATCTGCAGCCGCACGTCAGGATGTACAAGGCGATGAGCTACCCCCTGCAAGGCAATGGAGGTGTCCCGGTTGCAACCTCCCTAAAGATTCGTTACCTAAATTCTTCACGTGTTGGTGCGAAAAAGAAATTGACCCCAAGCCATTGCCCGGTTTACCGCCATTCTCTTGCGGACAGACATGTTCAAGGCCACGCGATCTACCAAAAAAGTGCCCGCATCCATGTCCGTCTTTATGTCATAGCGGACCATGTCCTCCATGTTCCCAGATGGGACCTACACAGAGTTGTTTCTGTGGAAAGAAGTCCATCACAAGACGATGCGTTGATACTGACTACGAGAACGGGTGGAGCTGTGGTGAACCATGTGGTGAGATTATGCCATGTGGCGATCATATTTGCACGAGGCCATGCCATGAGGGTCTTTGTGGTGCCTGCGAAATCCGCGTCCCTGCGCGTTGTTATTGTGGGCAGGTTGAGAAAGCAATATTATGCTGTGATCGAGGAGATGAAGAGGAGAGCAGCCACTCATACCTTGCTGAGGATGGAGTAAAAGTCGTTGAAAAGTGGACTGCATTGTTTGAGTGTGGCAACTTTTGTGGAAGAGAATTTGACTGCGGCATACATCACTGCTCAAAGCCGTGCCATCAACAGGATATTGATATTACGCACTGCCCTCGGTCGCCCGATGTCGTCTCTCACTGCCCCTGCGGCAAAACTCGGTTGGACGAGATTTCGGATAGAACCAGAAGGACATGCGAAGACCCAATACCCAACTGCTCAAAACCTTGCGGAAAGCTCCTGTTGTGTGGTCATGAATGCTTGCAGCTCTGTCACCAAGGAGAGTGCCCTCCTTGCCTCCAGAATATTTCAATCGCCTGTCGTTGTGGACGGACAACCTCGTTAACAATCTGTCATCAAGGTACAGAGGAACCTCCCCAGTGCTTACGTGTTTGCCGTGTCACGCTTAACTGCGGCCGACACGAGTGTGGTGAAAGATGTTGTCTAGGAGAGCGCAAGGCAATAGAACGGCAAACTAGCAAGCGCAAACTTAGACCACTTCATTCAGCACCCAGGCAACCTGACGACAGCTTCGAAGCCGAGCACATCTGTACACGAACTTGTGGCCGTTTGTTGAAATGCGGCAATCCTGATCATCGCTGCCAAGAGCTATGCCACAAAGGGCCCTGTGGGACCTGTCGTGAAGCTATTTTCGACGAAATTAGCTGCCATTGTGGTCGTACAGTACTGCAACCTCCTTTACCATGCGGGACTAAACCACCGCCTTGTCGCTTCCAGTGTGACAGGTCGAAATCGTGCGGACATTCCCAAGTACCTCACAACTGCCACCTTGATGATGAGAGCTGTCCAAAATGCCCTTTTCTCACTACTAAACCATGTCTATGTGGCAAGAATACCTTAAAAAACCAACCGTGCTGGCTCAATGAAGTTCGCTGTGGGGAAGTATGCGGCCGGAGACTCAAATGCGGCGCACATAAGTAAGTCTTAAGTTTAAGACGCAGTTACCACTTATAAGAGACTAACTTTTATCTTAGATGCCAACGACAATGCCACAGACCAAGCCAATGTGAAGAACCATGTCAGCAGCCATGCGGTAAAGAATTAATAACTTGTGGGCATGCTTGTCTAGCCCCATGTCACTCTCCATACTCCTGTAAAGAAGACAGACCCTGTCAACACAAGATCTTCATCACTTGCGAATGCCAGCGCATCAAGCAGGAAGCAAAATGCAATGCCTCAAGAAATAGCGAGGGGAATATCAAAAAGGTCTTGAAATGTGATGATGAATGCGCTCGTCTGGAGAGGAATCGTAAACTTGCCCTGGCGCTTAACATCGACCCAGCAACTCACAAAGATGACCATATTCCATACAGCTCCGAGACACTAACAATGTATCAAGAAAATGTACCATGGGCTTCTGCCCAAGAGAAAGAATTTCGTATCTTCGCTGCCAACCCAGCCGAGAAACGTCTCAGATTCAAACCAATGCCTCCACACCAACGGGGCTTTCTTCATGCCCTCGCTGAAGACTTTGGCTTTGACTCCGAAAGTATGGATCCTGAGCCTCACCGGCACGTGGCTGTATTTAAGACCCCTCGATTCGTAATGGCACCAATGAAAACGCTCGCAGAGTGTACGCGTATCCGACAAAGCCAGCGAGCCTCGACAGCGACTACGGGCTCCCTCGCCACAGACACGCAACGTAGAATGAAGGCCAGCAATCTTGTTGGTGACCCCTACAATGGGTACCTTTTGACAAACCCGCGCTTCGGTCTGACTCTTGAAGAACTACGCTCGGCACTTAAAGATGCCATCGATCCTAAATCCGGAATTACACTGGACATCTCATTTCTCCCCAGTGAAGAAGTCGCCCTGAATCCGGTCGTTAACACTCCAGGACTCCTGGACCGCGAGCTCGAAGCATTGTTGACGTCTCACAAGCCTGTCATCTCGAAATCTCTATCCGCCCATTCCTTGGGTACTCTGCAGCTCTGCCGTGTCGATGGCTCTCTAAACATCTTACGGCGAGAAACAGATAGTGGTGCGGGAACAGGATGGAGTCAGGTTGCAGCTAAGGGAGCGGCGCCGATGCGTTTCCGGAGGCCGGGTCCTGTTGAGGGGAAAAATGCATTTACGGTATTGAGTTTGTCGAAAAATAAAAAGAGACCGGAGGTTAAAAGGAAGGAGAGCGTAGTGGATGATTGGGAAACGGCAGAGCTGATAGAAGAGGAGAAGGAAAGAAAGGGGAGTGAGGGGAGCCTTGAAGGTGAAGGCAACAATGATAAGGATAAGCCGGGAAGCGATGGAGAAAATGAGTCACGCGAGGAAACGGCCGACTACAAGGGTAGTGTAGCCATCACTGATCAAGATAGGACAGTTTCTTTTTCAGATCCTGGTGGCCGTGCCATGGGAACATGGGCGGAGATGGACGATGAGGATGAATGATATGGCACTGCCATAA
This sequence comes from Glonium stellatum, assembly GCA_001692915.1. Taxonomy (NCBI): domain Eukaryota; kingdom Fungi; phylum Ascomycota; class Dothideomycetes; order Gloniales; family Gloniaceae; genus Glonium; species Glonium stellatum. Next base: position 43,749 of record KV748460.1, on the reverse strand, counting down.
AACTTGCGGGAGTCTAATATATAATTTTCCCCTGTAATTTTAGCAAAGCTGGCGAAGATAAGTTTGTCTCGTCATACCCAGATGATTTCGGTGGTCACAGCATAGATAGGACGTAAACTTAGCGTCCCGTCCTAGCATAGAATAAAAGCCTCACAGCTACCTCTTTTCGTCCTACAACGGACATGATAAGGAGTTCGCTCAACATGATAGCGTAGAGTACCAACCATGACTCGTTCACCTTTATAATCAAAGCCTAACCACATGTGATCCGCAGCCTTCTATAGAAGAATTCACTAGTGTTACAGAACTATTGTTCGCTTGAACGCCTCATAGTATGCACACACCAAACGCTATGCTACAATACCAATCCAGATCAATCCTCATCATACCTATTGCTCATCTCACCCAAAAGGATATCATCGGGTAGAGGCCCACGATTGTTTCGGACTGCAAACACGCTCGAGGTTAGTATAAAATTGCCAAAGATGGGATTACAGTTAGCCTACCCCATTCGGTCTCAACCCTGAAAAATATCCAGATCCATCTCCTAAATACCTCCAACGCCTCCATTAAGAAAATGCCCCCTTCCAGATCATTGAAATGGTCCAAATGCGGTGAGAGCTTAAAACTCCATGTACAACGTAGCAGTAAGTCAATGGCGATGGCAGCGTAGTAAATCTCCGTTGTATGAAAATAGAGGTGTCGTCGCAGCCCGTACGGATGTTCTGGGCTCTTTCGAGTAGAGGAGAATAGTGACAAATCCCAGTCGCGAGCGATATCCCAGTAAAAAGAGTAAAACGAATTGACAAAGACGAAGAATAGCCTATACATTATTAGCCTTTTGCACTAACTCTCCTTTTAGACAGCGCCACAGACCATAATCGAAATAAACCTGCTTCAGTCATTCCAATCTTCTTAGGATCATACCCACGTTGCAAAGCACTCAATATGATCACTGGGAACGCACTAGCATATTTCAATGCATTGGCAAGATGTTGTCCGCCCCATCCTGAGCTTCCTACGCCTCCAGTGTGTTTGTTGCCCTTCCGCACACGAAAATACTCAATGAGGCATTGACGTAGCCGTATTAGGCTGGGTATACTAATGATAAAAGGGACCATAAACTGTCCTCCACACCCTCGGTCTGGACGACCCGTAGAAGAATGTTCTGAAGAAAGGAACATGCAGAACGCAACGAACAGATCACCCAGCACCTTTGCATAAGATGTTAAGGCATCGGCCATTAAAATGTCACCAAATTTACCATCCTGGGCCTCAGCGAGCCCACCGATGCTTATGCGCTTGAGTATTGCGAGTGTACGGAACCGCCCAGCACGAGAGAGAAATGGGATAGGGGCCACGAAGCCGACCACGAGCACGAGCAAATAAAAATTTGGTAGAATCTCCCAGCGCTGCACTGATGTAGAGTTTCCACGGGTGATGGCCCAGAAAAATAAGAGCGAGGCGATGAGTGGAATTGTAAGGAAGGTTGCGACACGGTAGCAAGAGAGGTGATGAGAAGGATGCGTAGGAGACGTGCGTGAAGGGTATCGTATTAGCGCTGGCACATCCTAAGGGAAACTTTAGCACGTATATTTGCTTAATGTTATACGGTAAGGTGGACTTGCGATTTTGATGAGACTAAGATACTGGAGGTTCAACCCCCAAGCCCAAATGCCTGGATAGAGATTAGCAATCGCATTCCAACTCCTGCTGTGGACGGCTTTCACTAACCAAGGACGATGATCAGAGCAACTCGGTATGGCAGGGGAAGAATACGGCTGAACAAATCCAACTCGGGCTCAACAGCTGGGTTACCATCCATTTTGCTGAAGTTTAAAGAATCCCCTTTCTGGTTGCGCACCACCTCTTCTGTTGCTTCTGTCCGGCATTCAGTGTGCAAAGAGCGACTATAGTGAGTGGAAGTAAGGAAGTTCGCAGAGTTGAATCGCAAGCAAGGGGAGTGCGGAAGGTATCACAATAGCGCAGAACGGTGTTAGGTACCTAAGTATCCATGCTTTCTCCTTCTCAAAAGTGGTCACGGATGCCTCAGCTCGCCAAGCGCTGAGACTCAGCCCTACAGCCACACACTGGCCACACACCAGCCCCCCTGCAGCCGAGCTAAATTAGCAGAAAGAGCCAAACTGCTCAAGTCGACATCAATATGACGCTCTCACTCGTAAAGGTAATCAAACAAAGGGACATTTTTGTCCGAGGGCATTGCCGAGAAATGAGAAATACCCTTTGCCTCAGTTCGCTCCCCAACTTTACATAGCTCAACCTTCACCTCCTGCATTATTCAGCTTACCTACACTTACAAGTTACAACAGCAGCAATCATCATGTCTGCATTTACTCGGCCTCGCAACCTTGCTATAGCCGCTGGTACCATAGGTGCTTTATACATGGTTGTACCAATAGGCAAGATACGTACATCTGAAGTCGACAATATAGAAGGCAGGTGGACAGCAGGTGGTGCTCATCCAACGCATACGCCCGGCACCAGCACGAAACGCGGTATGTAAGCCTCTTACTACTACCTCAGACACGTAAAAGCTCTTAAAATAATCCTACTTAAACTCCCTTAGAACTTCTCAGGCGAAGTTCTTAGTGACCTATTTAAGAATACCATGTAACTATCCACATTCACAGGAAGCATCTTACTAATTTCGTATTCATCCCTAGGCGACCCACATTCTGTTGAGAATGACGAACAGAACCCTTCCGGTATGCCCCGTTAACCCAATGTTTCTCTGTGTAACTCAAGGAAACAATAACTAATGCGACCTAGGCATTAGCACCGCACATTTTAAGGAACATGTCTCAGATCAGAAAGTTGATGTAGGTCGATAAAGTTTACCCATGCCCTTCCCAAAACAAATGCGAAATCTGTTGCCTCGAAATACTCCATATTCGCAGAGGAGAAGAGAACAACATGCTCGCTAACAATCCTTTCTACCAGCCAACCCCAGCGGGCAAGTCATGGAACAAAATGCAGTACGGTAACGAGAAGGGCAAGTGAGGACGAGTAAACTTGATTTGCTGGTTCCGTAAATGCTCATGACTTGTAGTATTTCGGTGGGAGTTTATATTATAATGTTCCCAGATGCAAAGTTCTCCTTGCTCAAGTGTGTAAATAGTCAATAGCCTACTAGTATAGGTGGTAATGAAAGCATCAAGAATCATTTGACTGTTGACTCTGTAGAGGAACTCCGTTTTCCGTGGCCCCTTTGATTATATTGTGTATCTTTAAACTTTTGATAGGAAGGCTAAGTCAAGTCTGGTAGGATACTGCGTTAGTTTCGGTTGAAAACTATCGTAAGTGGTATCTATAGGTTGATAGCAAGTAACGAAAACCTTAAAAGCTAAAACATATTCCGCCTTGAGGGCCAACGTTACATTAGATCGTTCGTTCGTGCTAAAGTTGCAGGGCAAGTTCAGATGGGTTCGTATGATATTGGGATCAAGACTACACTATGTGTTTGCCGTCATCGTGTGCACTAGAGCTGTATGCAAGTTCAGACGGTTTTGTACATAATTGCTTGAGTATACCGTTTGTGGCCGATGGTGTGGTGGGATGATGTGAGGCGAAAGAATCTTGAGGTAATACCAAGGCTTGAAGATGATTCTAGCAAGTTTCACGAATTTTTTGCACTTCAAAATAGGAGACGAAGTCCGTAGAGCAACGGTTTCTAGTCACCTTTTCCACAAGTTACACGGGCAAAATGTTGAAGACTTAATTATTCAAAGTTAGGGTAAAAGCCTGCGCTTAAAATGTACCCACTAGAGAATAAGATCAGATGAGCTTTGCATCTAGCTAATGCAGCTCGAAAGAATAGGATTTTCAAGCTCTAGTAACACAACACGTCCAGTCGCTCTTAACGATTGAGCCTGCACAAAAAAGACTCCACCAAAAGATAGTAGTCTCGCTGTTTCACCGACACCCGAGCGCCTTGCTCTCCCAAGCCCAAGAAGCCATCCTAAAAGGTATCCCCAAAACCCGAACTCCGAGAGACAACAACAAAAACTCATGACATATGTACAATGCAAATCTCAAATCTTCGAATCAATTCCTAGCTAGCTGCGCTTGCGGAAGTCCAGGACTCTGTTGAAGTTGAGGGTTCTGTGGGGTAGCGCTTCGGCTGGGTGGTCGAGCAGAATTTAGCCTTGGACTACCGGCTTGTTGCGGACGCTGGTGCATCATTTGCTGTCGGAGTTGTTGGTAATTCTGCGCAGAGTTCGGAGACGGACTACCGGCAACGGCTCCGCCATTCTGGAGATAGACATTCGAGCCAATCTGGTTCGCAGCACCAACGGCCGAGACACCCGCTGCGGCATTTATGGCAGACGCTCTCTGCGCTCGCAGAGAATATTGCTTCATCTGATCTGTAGCAGCTTTTGTAACTTGTTCGGGAGACCACTCTGGGTGCTGTGCTTTTAATTGGTTTTGAATGTTATGGATAGCAGGAACATGGCCACTAGATAGCGATCGGGATTGGTTTTGTAAAGACGGGTTCAGCTGAGACATGCGTGGGGATGCTGCAGATCCAGATATGCCGTTAATTGATGGATTTGAATTCCCATTCATATTCTGGCTCGTCATGGAAGCTATCATGCTGGGATTAGGCATACCATTACCGGCCCCAATATGGCTAGCTGATATGTTGCCCGCAAGATTGATTTGCTGTTGTTGTAACTGGAATTGATGTTGGTTTGTTGGCGGGTATTGACCCCTCTGCATAGCTAGTCGCATATTTTCGGGAGGTGGCATTCTCTGTTGCCCTTGGATGTTTGCCTGCATCTGAGCTTGTGGAATCCCTTGAACGCCCATTGAAATGCCGGATATATTCCCGTTCGGGAAACCACTCTGCATTGAAGGCTGTCCTGAATGTGATCGAGCTTGCATGTTGATGTTCGTGGAGGGATGGCCTGACTGAGAGGTAGAATTGGCTAAAGGACTAGGTCCGGGGGCATTGATATTAGGGGTTCCATTGCGCTGCGGTTGGCTAACGCCGTTAGGCATCGCTGACGGTTGCCCTGCGACTTGGCCTTGCCGTTGCGCAGCGGCAGCCTGTAATATGTAAGAAACTGAAGTAAAACGTCTGGGAATGTATCATACCCTCTGAAGGTTTATTCGATACTGTTCTTGCTTCTCTAGTATCTTGACCTCTCTTTCATATTTGAGCCTACTAAATTCCTGGGGTGTATGTACGCTAGTCTTTGGCGCGGCGGCCTCATGAGCCTTTCGTAACTGGGCGGCTTTTGCGGCTGAACAGTGAATTAAACGATTAGCATCTAGTAAAAATGGAGACCCACTAGCGGGGTGGTTCTTACATTCTTGCTGCTTATGCGCTGCCGATTCACGCTTGCGAGCTAGTTTCCGCATACCGTCAATGATTGCAAGATACCTATTGTTCTTCCGCCGCTCGACCCGTATAGGCTGTGTAGTTCGCCGTCGAACTTGTGACGATAACGTCTGACCTGCGGCTTGGGCTTGTTGCTGGAGCTGCTGTTGTAATGCTTGATGCTGAGCAGACACGGTTCTCTGAGCCGCCTCCAATCGAGACTGGTAAGTTCGGAAGTACTGCGTCTTTGACATCTCGGCCGGAAGTCCTTCGAGTTGTACCCAGCGCTCAAAACATTCCCAAGGAGTACGTCGCTCCGCACCAGAAGTGAATAAAGAGGGCAGGGATAAGGCCAAAGCGATGAGTGACCAGTTGAACGTGTACTCTTTCACAAGACTCCGTAACTTCTGGTCCTCGTCCCACAGCCACTGAGATGAGACCCGAGACTCAAAAAAGTTTGTCGATGGCATCGCAAATTCAGAAGGCGGTCTAAATGCATGGCCAGCCTGAATACGGTCTCTGACATGCTTGTTTTCGGGATTGAACAGAGCAACGTCAGTCATCTCTGGGGGAAGATCATTTCTATTGAAGCGACGGCCCGGTGTAGAGGGCATAGAATGTTCTGAGGTATGGGATCTGCTAGGCGTATTGACCGGTTCGTCCTCCTGCTCGTATTCGTATCGGCTGCGTTTCCGGGGTGGACCCGTCACCAGAGAAACGAGTTTTCCAGTGACAAGCTTAGATACAGGAAGGATAGGCGGATCGGAAGTAGATGTTGAAGGCGTATCAGCCGCCGATTGTCCCGTTACCAGCGTAGGCTCATAGGCGGGCAGCTCTTGGAGTAATGCGTCACTGGCTGGTGTTCGTTCCATTTTCATCACGACATCCCCGTACCCGAGAGAAAAGAGTCCAACAGGGGCATTCAAACCATTAAAGCCTGATAAAACGTCATCGTCCTCGGGAAATGATTCACTCTCAGTCTCGTTTGCATTAGAAGGAATAAGATCTGGTGTAGGGGCATCCTGCATTTCGTCATCGTTCGTTTCAGCTGCAGCGTCTAGCTTCCTGTGAGGCCGTACTCTGATTCGTAAAGATTCTCGTTGTTTAGGACTGCTGGCTACGTATTCAGCGCACCACTCCGCAAAGGTTGATGCAAGCGCAACTTTCCATTTCCTTTCCTCTTTAAAGTCAGTGTGCATCCATCTCATCTCAGTAAGGAGATGATCAAGATGACAAGTAGGACGAGGCGGCTCAGCACATTTCTGAATTTGCCGTAAAGACCATCTATTAGCGTTCTGCAGTTGATAAACGCGCTTTAATATCTTATAATCTTGGCATTCGCGCAAACTCGCAAGAGTGTTTGATGTTGTAACTGTTTTGCGGGAGGAACTGAGCAGTTCTTGAAGGGGAGTGGATCGCGGAGGGTGGTGTGCCTGGAAGGAGAATAGGCCTTGGAGGTAGTCTTTACTTGAATCATGAGAGGCTCCGCGAAGTGCGGCATAATCCTCATTGTAGAGCTGGAGAGAGTTTACAGGACGCACATTCTCTTGCTTCGCAAAAACCACAGAAAGTTTAGATCTATCTTTGCGTTCGCTATTGCGAGGCTGGCTTGGACTTCCCGAGGTAGAAGCACGAGTAGAACTCGGCGTCAAAGCACCATTAACGGGTGCTGTTAAGCTAAGAGACGACTGGATTTTCTCATTGGGCGTCTTCGGAATGGCTGGTAGAGCATGAGCTGTGATATCTTCCATATTTGGCGTGAGCAGTTTTGCTTGTTTTTCGTGCGATACCGGAATTGGTGCATCTTGCATTTCCACATCGACAGGAGGTGTCGGCTGCTCTGTTGGTGCTACCTGGTGATCTTTAGGCTTCAGAGTAATAGTGTCAATACTCGCTAGATTAGGTACCTTTCCTTCCAAGGTATCTGTGGATGTAGGAGGGACTGTGTCCACTATTTGTGCCCCTGAAGGACTGTCTATATGCGAAGAAACGTCATTGCTTTGTTTCTCTGGCACAGCATCTTCAGCTTGGCTAGTAAGCGAATGGCTTTCTCCTGCGAAAGAAGGCGGACCACCAGGCACTTTCGAGTTGTAATAGTTGGAATCCCGGGCAAGTCGGATGGCTTGCTCATCTTCCAATTGCAGCTGTGCGTCCGGTGTTTCAGGACTGTGTGCACGAGCACTTTCTCTTGCAGCTTTCATACTCCACTTCAAAGCGTTATCGTGCTCGGCCTTGGCTGTCTGCTCTTCTGAACGGCGCTCTGTATCAGGTTGCCTTAGTTGGGCCACACTGTCACGGAAAGTCTCCTCGTCCGGACTTGTATCGGGCGAGTGGTGGTTTGGATGTGGAGTAGCAGTAGAGTAGGGTCCCACTGTCGAAGACGGAGAGGAGGCAAGTTCGCCAGTAACGGATCCATGTGGTAAACCAAGCCTCTCATCTTCCTTCCGCTCTCTTTGCACCGCCTTTTCCTGCGCATGTTCAATCTCACGCAAGTGTCGTTCCTGTTCCTCTTTCGGGGGTAAGTGCACTACCTGGGGCGGTCGAGGTGTCGTAGTAGAATCTTGACTTGGAATTTCTAATTCCGGTAGATTGGCGATATCTTCAGACGTAATGGGCATGTCCTTCTTAGGGTCGATACTTGGGCCGTCTGATAACACATCTCCTCGAGGGTGTAAAGCTTGATCTTCGTTTTCCTCGGAGAGCTTCAAGCGTTTTGGTCGAGGTACATGAGTAGAGTCGCCGTCTGTAATCTTGTCGAGTACGACGTCGTCCGAGTCAGCGGGTCCACAGGGTTTCGACTGAGTGACTGTATCTTGATGCACAATAGTTAAAGGCTTCTGTGAGCGCTTCGCCATGCCGTCATCGACACCTGCAAGGTCGTTGATTGGGGACAGATGGGGTTGACTTGGCGAGGCAGAGGCTCCCCTGGGCTGCTCATCCGCTGCGACCGCGCCGCCAGCAATGGACGGCGGCGATGAGGTCGACGAGAAGGATACGGGGGCTTTAGAATTTGAAATACTCGGGGATTTGGGTGATACTTTGGCATTTTGGTAGGGTGACGGGAGAGTCGAGTCGCGAAAGTATCGACCTCTGTAAATGGGCAACAACGATTAGCATTTAAAGTAAGTGACTTGTGGAGAGAATATTATTGGTTAATTAAAATAGGGAATAAAGAGTCTTACTTTGCAATATCATTCTCATCTAAGAAGCGCAGCTCATTTTCGTCGGGCTCAGCGTCGAAAGGCAAATCGTGGAGTTTTGGTTGGTGCGCAGCGTTTAGAAAGGCCGCGCAGGCGTAGAGCTCGCGCAGTTTGCGCTTCCGGGAGAGCTCACAGGTTCTGCACGGCGATATTAACACAACCACGCATTAATAAAACAAACGAAGCGATTTTTCGGTTTCGCATGGTTTCGAATAATAAAATAGTGTAATGAGCGACCGTACAATAAAGAGCCACTTACGTGATTTCATTCTTTTTCGCCCTTGAAGTCGCATTACGAACGTCGTCTAGGGACATATGAAGGCCGAACCTGACTGAACGACATCCGTCATTCGCGAGTAAAGCCAAGGTGATGGATTTGAGCGTTATTTTGTGAGTTTGTTGATGAAATGTGATGGATTTCTGATCAGACAAGTACAGGACGGTCGCTGTAGATGGGCAACGCTTCGTGAGTAGCAGAGGGTCGGCGGAAGGAGGGCCAAGCAAATCATCCCCTCGCATTCATTCTGTCATCACACCGCCCTAGATAAGCTTCGAGCTTGCCAGTTCGGGCCGGCAGAAAACCGAAATTTTAGGTCAGCGAGGAAAAACGCTATGTAGCTCTCTCACTCATATACCTAACAGCTGCGCAATTACGTCGCCCACCTACGCAGAGTCTGAGTGGAGGAACCGCATAAAGAGCAATGGCCAAGAGGAAGCGTGAGGTCGTGGAAACGGCAGCTACAAGGGGGACCACAAAGAGCAGGAAACAAGAGATCGCTTCAACACCACGGCAAACGCATCGCTCAAGCATTCAACAGCAAAAAGCTCTACTAAGCAGCAATAAAATAGAGAGTACCGGCCTCGGAGTAGCAACAAATGATGGGAATAAAAAGCCTTCACCCTCATTAATTTCATTGGCCGATAATGGAACGGATACAGCCACAGTACAGATTGTCACCGGCTCTTACGAACGAATTTTGCACGGCTTCACAGCAAAAATTCCCAGGAACCCCACACCCACTTCATCTGGGAATACTAGGCAGATCGAATTCGCAGATACATTCCTCTTCAATGCGCACTCGTCAGCTATCCGTTGCATCGCTATCTCACCACCCTCCGCGTCTACCGATGAACATTCCCAAAAAGTCATTCTCGCGAGCGGCAGCACTGATGAACGGATCAATCTGTACAATCTCTCCACAGCGCCTCCACCTATAGGATCGAAACCACCAATTCCAACCCTAGCAGGTACAACTGTTTCAGAGAACCCAAAGAATCGTGAACTGGGGTCGTTGCTTCACCATTCATCCAGCATTACTGCGCTATACTTTCCAACAAGGTCTAAACTACTATCCTCGGCAGAGGATAATACAATAGCTATATCGCGAACAAGAGACTGGACTGTGCTGTCAACCATCAAAGCTCCTATCCCTAAACCAGTTGGAAGACCTAGTGGAGATACAGCTGCTCCGGGTGAGGTCCCGGCTGGTGTTGACGATTTTGCAGTGCATCCAAGCATGAAACTCATGGTTAGTGTGGGAAAGGGAGAGCGATGTATGCGATTGTGGAACCTTGTAACGGGCAAGAAAGCTGGTGTTCTGAACTTCCAAAGGGATATGCTGCAACAAGCTGGCGAAGGAAAATGGGGGACTGGCGAGGGTCGAAAAGTAGAATGGGATATGGAAGGCGAGGAATTCGTAGTTGCTTTCGAGAAGGGTGCTGTAATATTTGGCATGGTGAGTAGTTTGTTCCAGACGGTTGAATTGGACGGAACTGATTGCTTGTAGAACTCGAAGCCGAAGGCGCGGATATTGCCAGCACCTTTAACAAAACTCCACCAGATCCGTTATGTCCCAGGTTTGGGTTCTTCACGCATTTTAGCTTTGTCCACAGAGGATGGCCGCATTCTCTTTTATGATACTCAGACGCCTACAACCCCACCAACACAATCCACTAATACTAAAAAGGCAGCAGATATTCCAGCCTGCGCTCTTCTTGCACAACTAGGCGGTAGAGTAGCTGGAATCACCGGTCGCATTAAAGATTTTGAGATCCTATCCCCCTTTTCCACAGAGTCGTCACCGTATGGCAGCCTGGTCATCATCACAGGAAGTAGTGATGGTGCAGTCAGGCTGTGGGAATTAAGTGTAGATGAGCTGCATGAGGAAAAGATAACGGAAAATGGAGATGCAGATTCCGAATCGAATGGAACTACGGCCAAAGCACCAAAACATGTGGGTCAGCTTATTGGCGCGTGCGAAACTGGCAACCGCATTACATGCTTGAAAGCGTTTGTAATGACTGGAAAACCGGAAGACGTTGAAGATGAAGCAGAACTTGAAGCGGAAATAGGTTTAGATAACGAATCCAGTAGCGACGATAGTGAATAAAACCACTTTCTGTGCTCCACTACGTAATCCGAATGTCTTGAGCTCTTTAGTAAGGAAACATTCCTCTACCGAAAAATCTTGTAATCTATTTTACTCTATGTGATGACCACTCTTCAAATATTCTCCCTCTTTTATAGCCACGCAATTTCCACTCGTTCCCCAACCACCCTAGAGTTGAACCATTCTAGAATCTCAATTTTCTCTCCGACAGCCTTTGCGCCTTTCAATATATCTGCTCTTACAATACCATCAACCGCAAGAAACAGCTCTACAGTTGCCAAATTCCTCGCGATGCATGCTCGACTCCCGAGTCCAAACGGAATGTGATCCCTTAGCATCTCTGGTGTAGGATCTAGCCAACGTTCTGGAATGAACTCCTGGGGAGAAGGGAAAATGGCTGGGTTGAAGTGTAATGAATAAGGCTGTAACCCAATGATGATAGATGGCGGAAGGTATTGTCCGCTTGGTAGGATGATGCCCGAAGAGGGAACAACACGTGGCATGCGAGTTGGGTTGGCCATGCTCAGGCGAAGACCCTCTTTGATGACACCGGAGAGGTAAGGCAAGGTTTGAGGGTCAGATAAAGGGTTCAAGAGGAGTTCGGCTCGAAGGCGGGCGTATCTAGAAATTGGTGAACATAGTTCTGCTTAACTGTGTGCGTGATGTTGGGACTGCCTTGAGACTGGTTTAAGATAACGCAACTTACTTCTCCGGACTCTTGGATAAATGCCAGCAGATTGTCGCTAGATTCATTCCCGTTGAATCTGTACCGGCAAACATAAGGTCTTTGCACTGAGCTTTCGTCTCCTCTTTCGAGATACTTGCTCTGAGCATACGCGCTTGGTACGTGTTCTCCTCACTGTCATTAACATCGACCTGCTCCACTATTCTTGTCACAAAGTCATCCACGGTTTCCATGCTTTCGCTCAGTACCAATTTGTCTTCCGCAGACTTAGCGCTCAAGGACTCCAGAAGTGTGAACGCCCACATGGGTAAGTAGAAGAATCTCCCCACGGCAACAAAGGAGTCCACAAACAATGCAGCGCTCAGTTTGTCTTTTTCTCCCATATCCTCTTGCAGGGCTCCATAGACTGTTCCGAAAAGATATCCCGTAACAGCATCTAATGCCAAAGCTCTAGCGCTCCTCAGCAAGTCCACAGTATCTCCACACTTTCTGCCCATGCCCTTTCTGAGACTGGCATCACGTTTCTCCTTGATGCCAATAACCCATCTCTCAACCACCTCTCTGATAACCATCTCTCCGTTCTTGCGAATTGCACTTGTGCTGAATAAACCGGCCACACTTTTTGCCCGCACAGCTCGGTTATCCTTTTCGAGCTCCGAGAAAATGCTCGGGAAACCATCGATATCAAAGTTTCGGTAGCAGTTTGCTTTACGCATACCTCCCCCATCTGTATATACAACCTTCAGCGCCCTACCATCGGAGACACTGACTTCATTTGGCGCGATTCGGACCACAGGACCATACTTGTTGTGCAAACGGTGCACGATGCGAGCTTCCTGACCAACATAGGTAATATAGAAAAGATAAAGAGGCGATAAGCGAGCTAATAAAGGTCCGGGAATGTGAGAAAGAGGATGGAAAAAAAGGTTGTAGATGAGATAGGCAAGCGATATATGAAAAGTCAGAATGAGTACGAGGAGTGGGAGTGAAACAATATTATCATTCAGGACCGAGAGAAAGCTGGAAAATGCCATTGTGTAGATCCAGCCAGCGAGTAGATTTTGCTTAAGGGAACAGGCGATTTATAATTGGTGGGTTGCAATTTATATAATAAGAATTGTTGCATCCAGAATTGCTTATGACTCTTCGCTAGCGATAAGATTACCCTTGACTGCGTGACTGCTCATAGTGCACCGGTACGTCACCCAGAGGAACCCGATAAGTTACCGAGAGAAAGGAAAGCGCTATCCGGGGGGCACCATGGCAATCAACCTGCTTACCCAACCGATTACCCAACTGCCCACTCAGCCTGCCCTTTGCTTGCAGAGCTCCTTCACCTCGACTATCAGTCACCCCAAATTGTGAATATTTGAACAACGTTTAGAGCATTAACACCTGCTTAATGCCAATTGAGTTTATAAGGCTTGTGCCTCCATTATCGACCTCTATATGACAATCTAGTTTCTGGTTTTGTAGGCGACACATAGGTGTCGTAATCCATGCCGCGACAGGTATCTGATATATAATCTAACAGAGCTGAAATCTTGATCTCATACGGTGTTCTCTAGTTACTAATAACTCAAAACAATGGGAAGAAAATTGTGTCGAAAGCGTCACCTTCACTTTTCATCACAATATCCCGGAGGTTTGACCATTCCGCCGTGTAACCAGCTCGAAACGGTTAACACAGTCGTGTATGCCATGCCAACAAAGCCAAATATGCAAAGAATTATGTCCGATGTCTTGACTAACCGGCTACTGGCTACCGCCTTGTAGTGAAGCATGGGCTGAGAGTAGAGTTAGCGGTATCCCCGTTCGATTGGTTGAAGGGGGAACTTACCGGATAGATGTACACTAGTGGAATGCAAGCAAAACTGCCAACAAGCGCTACAAACTTATCCAAGTCGTTGGCTCCACCCCAGGCGAGTGTAGCACAGACCATAACCATGAAGAATCGGAAAATGTTTTTCTTCCATTTGATATAAGGGTTGTATTTCCCAGTTCGGCTAAAAAGCTGCTGAGACGTGATCTCAATTGCAGGATAGATCTGTAGCGGAGTAGAAAGAAGGATGGCCAACGAATAGATGAATTGCACACCGTTGACAAACTTGTCGTCTTGCGGCATATTTAAAATTACGACAGTTTTGGTTTTTGATCCGTATGCAGCGTAAGAAAGAGCACCCATACTCACAAAAATAACGGTGATAATCACCATAACTCCTGCAAGGACCTTGGGGAACTTATTTGGGTTTCTCATTCCAGTTTGGATGGGAATAATGAGGCCGATACCCTCGAAGGTAAAAATAGCTGTTCCGATGAACAACGTCCAATCCTGGCTGTTGAAGTTCTTAATATCCGCAATGCCATGTTGGGCAGCAATTGTGTAGATGTCGTAGTAATAAAGGTAGACTAGTCCAAGCACAATGAAAATATCCGCAACCAGAGCCAGCTTTTGGATATTGTTGATGTTCCGATAAAGAGACAGAGGGAGAAAAATGATCATCTGCATGAGGATCATGTATTTTATGTCAATGTGAGTCCGGCATTTGGACACTGCTAGGATAAAAGCTTGAAGATTCTCCGAGACAAAGACAATGTATGCGGAAGAAAAGCCAACTTGACTGATGACAAGCGAAAAATTGATGAGGTTGCGCATCCACTTTCCGTAAAGAACGTTGCCCATTTCGCCGAAGGAATGCTCCACTTTTAGGCGCGTCGTTACCAGTAATACGAAACAGTAGTAGCTCAAGGCTGCGACTCCAAGTAGAACTACGTTGCTAAACAACATGCCTCCGTTAAGAAAAGCTCGTGGTAGAAACAGAACTCCAGTTCCAACGAAGGATTTAAGGAGTAACAAGGCAGCACCAGATGGACTACCCTTGCCAGCAAGCCTTTCTTTTCGCCTACGCTTCTTCTTTCCTGGGGTCAGAAGCGCACTTCCCTCTCCATAATCACGGCCATCTTCATCACTGTCGCCACCTGCAGTTTCCTCGTAAGCATCTGACGAAAAGTATTCATCAGGTCCTAAGGCCTCATCGTCTTCCTCTAATTCTTCACCAGCGAAGTGGCCATATAAACTGAGGAACTCAATAAAATTGCTTGTGAAAACAGGCGGCTGCTGACGCCCCGGTTTTGGAGACCCTGTTGTCCCATAGTTCGAGGGTCCCGGGGATGGGCTGGCGGCAACTCTTCTGAGATAATTACGTCGGAATCCACCGGGTTGCTTGATGCTGTCGATGTCCAGTACATGGTCCTCAGGCTTCGGTCGAGTAGAGTGGAAGCTCCGACTCCTTTTCATCTTCGCTCGCTCTTCTGCCTCTTGCTGCTCTGTCCACCTGTATATTTGCCGCGTAATATCTCCTCCCTGGAGCTGTAAACTGGAGAATTCATCATCGTCCGCTATTGCACTCCTTCCCCGATTATCTGAGCCTTCACCATTGCGGTCATGCGTCTTCGGTGAATAATGAGCGTCGAGCCCAGGTAGACTTGGCGAAGAACCTTTCGAGGGACCAACAAGATGTCTTCGAACAATTTCAGGGTCCTCGTAGGGTATTGGACTTCCGCCTCTCCCGTCAAAGGACCCGTAGTTGCCACGGGCAGACGCTGCGGCAGCTGCGGGCGAAAGGGGACGCAAAGGAGGAGTACCAAACCGAGGCGGACTGTTCCTGCTGAATGACTCTTTCAACGCGTGAGATAGAGCGGACTCTCCAGGCCCTGGGAGAGAGGACTGCGGTCCACCCAAGCCGGCAAGTGGAGTGTGAGATTGTGATGGCTCGGTACTGGCCAGTTGACTTGGTGTGGGAACCTGTCGAATTGATGGAGAGCCTGGAATCGGTGAACCTAAGCGTGCGATGGATGTTGCTCTTGAATATGACCCTTCAGCGGCAGGCGAATTGGTTCCATCGAAAGAGCCTCTGGAAATAGGTACCGGCCTTGAGTTTGACTGCGCCGACGATTGCCGGCGATGGTCTGCCATGGCTGTTATGACGAAGATGGAGTTGTCCTTGGGAGCGTAAGATGCTGCTGTGTGTACAGGTCAAACACCGACGCGAGGTATACTTTTAGAAAGTCAAAACGGCAGATGGCGAGGATGATTGTGGTCTTGGGTCTGCTGAGTGAAGCAAGTAGAGATTAGCGGCAGACGCGGTAGAGCTTGACTCAGGGCGTAGCAACATACACAACCGACAGCGAGGGAGAGAGCTATGGGCAGCAAGCTGATGCGGAGGAGGAGTCAAATCGAAGGAGGGATTGAAGGGATTGGAGGGATTAAGAGCGTGCAATGTGCTCAGAGGGCACGGGAAGGCGAAGTCATGGTCATGACGCTTCACTTCTCAGACATGTCCATGTCGATGGGCGGATGCTTTGGGCTCTGCGCGAATACGTGGGGGCTCGGGGGGCTTCGCTGCATAACTGCACTGATGTTTTGGCGGATCAGCTGCCTTGAGCAAAGCCTTTCCGTGGGATTAGCCCGCTGGCATTGGTTGCCCTTGGGCTACCCTTAGGCTACCCTTGCTCGCTTGTTCCTCGGCGTCGCGCCTGCCCGTGGAAACAGCACCACAGCACACACCGCATACCTGGGCACGCTGGACATACCTAACAATCTCCACATCCCGCCCCGTGCCTGGATGACGGATGGCCTGCAAACATCTGTTCATACCTTTGCATCCCATTGATTTCTGCATCTCCCTGCCTTTCGCACCCCCGCCTCTCCATCCCTTCCCCGCGTCCATGTCTCCTCTTTTAGGGCGCGGTAAAGAGACGGCCTTCCAGCCTTGTTCTTGCGAGTCAGCCCTATTCTCGAATCTTTGGATACACTTCTTCACCCGTCCCGTGACCCGCCTATAGGTACCTGCTGTCAACCACCATGTCAGACGCCGCTGTTGGCACGCCCGCGCGGAGGCGGATGCTAACGAGGACTCGGTCGAATTTCCTGGCCCGCACAGCCACTGATGATGCTGAGCAGCTGGAAAGGCGTTACTCTATGTTTCCTCCCCCCTCGCCTCAAGAGGAGACTCCACTTTTAGATGTATCTACTCATTCCGGCCGCATGAATAACCCTTATGAGCCAGTGGACGATGACGGAAGTCAAACCGACGAGCAACCGCAATCGACCTTCTTGCAAAGGCTATTCTCCTCGGGCAAGCATGGTGCATCTCAGTCTCACTCTGGGAGAGAAGGATCAGGTGGTAACCGAAAAACCACGGGAAACCCAGTAATGGCTGAAGATTCTCTCACTGCACAGATGCATGCTCATCCTGGTGACAAACGCCATAGTGTAGATGTTGGGAAGCCAAGACCTGGAGCATTTCCTAGGCCGGTTGGAGGAACCTCAAAGCTGGGCACTTTTGCTGGGGTCTTTGTTCCTACCACTCTAAACGTCCTCAGTATATTAATGTTTCTACGCTTTGGGTTTATCTTGGGACAGGGAGGAGTTGTTGGCATGTTAGGTGAGGGATCGGCTAATTCCTAATTTCTTACTGGTGGCCACTGACCTAGCTGTAGGAATGCTCGTTGCTTGTTATGCTATCAATCTTTTGACCACTTTGTCCATTTCTGCGATTGCGACGAATGGGACTGTAAGAGGTGGTGGCGCGTACTATCTTATTTCGCGGAGCTTGGGACCCGAATTTGGCGGTTCGATTGGTATCGTTTTCTACCTCGGATTTGTGTTCAACACGAGCATGAATGCTGTAGGCCTAATTGACTGCTTTATTGAGAACTTTGGTTCCAGCTCAGGTGGCTGGTATCACTGGATGCCCGAAGGTTTCTGGTGGCAGTATCTTTGGGCAACCATTGTTCTGATCGTGTGCACTGGCATATGTCTAGCTGGCAGCAGCTTGTTCGCAAGATGCAGTAACGGCTTACTAGCCATGTTACTGGTAGCTACTTTCAGCATACCGTTTTCTGCCCTTATCATGAAGCCATTCGAAAGCAGACAGTTAGGTATCCAATATACGGGGCCTAGCCTTGAGACTTTGAGAGGCAATTTGATGCCCAGCTTTACAAAAGGAGCCGCTGGAAGTCAACTAAAAGGCAAGGAGAACTTCCAAGACCTGTTCGGTATTCTTTTCCCTGCCACTGGCGGCATCTTTGCGTAAGCAGCCTCTAATGCACTGAAGAATGCATGCTGATTGTAACGCAGCGGTGCAAGTATGTCCGGCGACCTAAAGCATCCTAGCAAAGCCATCCCTAAAGGAACACTGTACGGCCTCGCATTGACCTTTTTCTCGTATGCTATCGTCGTCCTTTCAATGGCTGCTACTATTACCCGAGCTTCGTTCTATCAGAACACGAATGTTATTCAACTTGTAAGAAACCTGTTTCGGAGTGCAAATATAGTTTTTTAACGCTGGGTAGGTCAACATATCTGGTGTGGTCATTTTACTTGGAGAGTTTGCTACATCTTTCTTTTCGGTATTGATGGGAGTTATTGGCTCAGCTAAATTACTGCAAGCGCTCGCCCGTGACCACCTCATTCCGGGTCTATCGGTCTTCGGCCAAGGCACCGAAAAGGCGGACGAACCAACATACGCTATCATTATAACTTATATTGTGGCTCAACTCACCATGCTATCCGATATCAACCAGATTGCTTCTTTCATTACAATGACTTACCTCATGACATTCCTAGTAACGAATCTGGCGTGTTTTCTACTTAAGATTAGCTCAGCCCCGAACTTTCGACCGTCCTTTCACTATTTCAATTGGGGGACAGCCGCGATCGGTACAGTTGCCAGTGGAGCAACGATGTTCTTTGTCGACGGTTTGTATGCATCTGGGTCCGTTGCAATATTAATTATAATTTTCCTCATCATCCACTACACCACGCCTCCGAAATCATGGGGAGATGTTAGTCAAAGCCTCATCTACCATCAGGTTCGGAAATATCTTCTCCGCCTTAGACAAGAGCATGTCAAATTTTGGCGGCC
The DNA here is from genome assembly GCA_001692915.1 of Glonium stellatum. Classification (NCBI taxonomy): domain Eukaryota; kingdom Fungi; phylum Ascomycota; class Dothideomycetes; order Gloniales; family Gloniaceae; genus Glonium; species Glonium stellatum. The sequence goes on along the minus strand of KV748460.1, from coordinate 25,201 downwards.
TCAAATCCTCCTTCTGGTCAATGATCCTCGCAGACAGTATAAGCTTATTCAATTTTGCAATTCTTTGAAGAAGGGAGCTCTATTTGTCCTGGGTCATGTCATTGTTACGCAAGACTTTGGTGGGGCGGTACCCGAGGCAAGGCGTCAGCAGACTGCTTGGACGAAGTACATCGATTTTTCCAAAATTAAAGCATTTGTCAATATCGCCATCTCACCCGCTGTAGAGTGGGGTGCTCGCAACATCGTGCTTAGCGCAGGACTAGGTGGTATGAGACCTAACATCGTCGTAATGGGCTTTTATAACCTCAATGAGCTGCGAGAATCGAAACCGCTCATTGACGTGCCCACACCGCAGCCAACTCGACCACCATCGGGAGCCGAAACCCCTCGACCAGATCAGAAGACTTCTCAGGAGGGAAAAAGGCAAGGCAAAGAAGACCAGCTGCATGGCAGATTGCCTACCGATGCAATGAGAAGGGAAAACGCTATTGGCGTTCAAAGCTATGTTACGATCTTAGAAGATTTGTTATTGCGCCTTCAGATCAACGTTGCTGTGGCGAAAGGTTTTCAAGACCTGGAGATGCCTGGACCAAAGCCCACCAGAATGGAGAAGACATTATCCATGCTGCATCTCGGAGGGAAGAATGAAGAGGAGAACCCCAAAAAATACATCGACATGTGGCCTATTCAGATGTCAGCTGAGATAGCCGCTGCTGGTGACGGCAACTCATCCAGGCGAAATGTATTGACGACCAACTTCGATACATATACTCTCATTTTGCAGCTCGGATGTATTCTGAACACTGTGCCCTCATGGAAAAGAGCTTATAAACTACGTGTTGCGGTGTTCGTAGAGTACGAATCAGACGTTGAAGAAGAGCGAGGGCGTGTCACTGCTCTTCTCACAAACCTTAGAATACAGGCCGAGGTACTAGTCTTTTGGCTTGCAAGTGGCGGCCTTAAAACATACGAAGTGATCATCAATGCAAACAGCGAGGGAGATAATGCAAACGCTGCGCATGATGTTAATGAAGCTTTGAGCGAAGAGGAATGGTGGCAGGACATTCAGAAACTTCGAGATAGGCCCGGTTCTGTAAGCGCTAGTCAGGAGTTGGCAGAGGTTGAAGGCTTGCTTGGTGCCGTGACCAGTTGGCCGACATCCTCGTTTCAGCATGGAAGGCACGATACCAAGGCAAAAAGATTTGAAGGGCTACGAAAGATGCTCCGAAAGTCAAAACGTAAAGCCTCCATGGGTGATCTCAACCAGCTAGGCGTCAATATCGGAATGCGGACTCATAGATTGCTTCCTGATCTTGTGAGCGGGCACGGAAGCGCAAGTGAGAGCTCGTCTTCTAGTGAAGAGAGCGACGAAGATGCCATTGACAGCGAAAGTGAGGAACTGGCAGCGAGCGAAAATGATATAGATGAATACGACTTGGATGCCTCCGAAGACGAACGGCCAATCACCCCGGCCAGGAGGACTCGAAGCATGGGGGCGAGCATGCGAATTCCGTTTCTTTCGAAGAAGTTGAGTTTGCGTCGCACCCCTGATACAGAAGACGCCTCGTCAATATCTAAATTCAACCCATTGACATCTCACCCGCAAGCCACGTCCTCTGACACAGCCCTGTTGGGAGGTGTTGCTAAACCTGACTCTTCCGCCCAGAGCCAGAGCAGTCCAGCAGGGCCTGACGCCCCGACGCCAATACGGCCGCTGATACGGCCGCCAGTGATGCGGCATCAGTCCCTTCCTAAATTCTCGTCTAAACCGGTGCCTCGAACAACTATTGCGGCTGAAGACGGCCCTGGGCCTTCGATTATGTTTACAGACCAGCCATCACCCGGCCGTAGCCATAGCCATCAGTCTATTTACCAACACTACTCAACCGTTCAAAAAGAAGACCAGGCGAGGAACAAAGACGAAGGGAGCAGAGAATCTGAGCTGTTCCATTCCCAAAGTAATACTCCAGCATCTGGCTTCCCATTTCAACAGTCGATCCCGCTAAGCTTCAATGACCTCCCTTGTCGGGCACAACATCTTATCCTCAACGAGCTGATAAAACAGCAATCCGCGGAAACTGCCGTGGTCTTCACGACATTACCGAGTCCCGTCGAAGGTACCTGTGAAAGCGAGTCGGACAGTGTGAGATACTTGGGTGATCTGGAAGTTTTATGTCAAGGTCTGCCGCCGGTATTACTAGTTCATAGTAATAGCATGACTGTGACTATGAACCTCTAAGAGAACGGAAAGTAAATCTAAATTAAATCATCTATAGAATGAGTTCGTAGGTTCTATATTGGGTTAAATTGTTGTACATAGGGAGTGTTTGTTGCTTTCGAACATTCAAACTGGTAAAACTTTTATAAAGAATAAGTTTAAACACTTCTAAACACTTCTAAACACTTCACAAAAACGAATCAGCATAATCCCCTGAACTTAGATATTTATTACAGTAGCTTCCCTCTGGGTCTCGTTGGTTCGGTGAGTAGTCGAAGCGGGCGTGATGGGCATGAAGGCTTATCGATAATAGCGGACCAAATGCCAAGATTTTAATCCCACCATGAAATGTTCAAAGGGAGAATCCGCGACGAACCTCATCACCAAGCCCTCACCGCGCTCTCACCACCAATTAACGCGCTTCCCAATCACCTCTCTTACGCCAGGCACACCTACCATACCATAATATCATAATGCCGGCGCCTACTACCACTCTACTTATAGAGGGTACCTTTGACGAATTAGTCGACGAACTCGCACAATACATCGACAATCTGAAAAAGGCTCAGGGCGACGAAAGCTCCGACATACAAGCGGAATGCGCACAGTTAATTCAAGAAAATAAGAAAGATGATGTTCTCAAGAAGCTGGTGACGGGGAGTCCGGCGCTGAATCAAGCGCCAGAGAAGGGTGAGAAAGACCGATGATGAATTTATACGTTTTACTGACTGTAATACCACTCAGAATTCATAGCGGCATACAACCTCCTTGTTCACCTCATAAAACAGTCTCCAAATCTGAACATGTTTCTACCCCGAGTCTGTCAAAACCTATCAAGCCCCATCCAATCATCGCCCTCCAATGGCGCTGGTCTTGCACTGTCGATATTAAGTACAGTCTTCAACACCCTACAATCAGACAATGAAAACCGTTATCATGTCTTTCTGGCAATCCTGCGCGTTATCCGGGGCAGCTCAAACTTTGAGACTCTTAAACCCCAACTCAAAAACCTAGACCAGTGGCTCGTACAATGGGAAATGGATGAAGAAGACCAGCGAAAGCTTTACCTTGCCGTTACTGATGTCGCCTCCGAAGTCGGTGAGGAGGAGCAAGCCTATCAGTACCTAATCCGCGCTCTACGCACGATCCCTTCAAACGAGGCATCAAGTGAAGAAGCCCGGGAGCTCTCTCTCCGTGCTCTTAAATCTGCTCTTACACACCCTTCTCACTACGACTTCCAAGACCTCACCGACCTCGACTCGATTCAGGCTTTGCGAAACTCGGACCCGGTGTACTTTCAGCTTCTTGAGATTTTCAACGCCGACCTTCTGGACGACTTCAACGACTTCAAAGATGAGCACGATGGCTGGATCGAGGCTGAAGGCCTGGATTCCGCTGCCTTGAACCGAAAGATGCGCCTACTAACCCTCGCCTCGATCGCCGCCTCAACCGGCCAGGCACGTTCTCTACCATACGCACACATCGCCAAAGCGTTACAAATCCCATTATTAGACGTAGAGATGTGGGTTATCGACGTGATTCGCGCCGGCCTTGTCGAAGGAAAACTCTCCCAACTCAACCAGACCTTTCTCATCCACCGCAGCACGTACCGAGTGTTCGGTGAAAACCAGTGGCGGGAAGTGGCAAGCCGGCTGGACATGTGGCGAAACAGCTTGGTTGGCGTGCTGCAGGTGATTCAGAACGAAAAGGCGAACTTTATCGCACAGAAAGAGCAAGAGTTGAGGGAAGTAGACGCGAAGATGAACGGAGCTGGGTTGGGTACGCAGCAGAGTTATCGGAAACAGAGGAGGGGAGATGGGGAGGCTGATTTGGAGTGATTTGGGATGGGCTTGACTCGGGTAGGGTGTAAAATCCAAGGAAGTTTGGATTGGGCAATGGTTGCAGTTTTCTCGCTATGGTCTTAGGGTTTTTGTGAAAGGACTTCTCCTGGCTGCATACATGGCTGAGGTCCACATAGAGATGAATTGACATGTTCAAAAAGCGAAAAAGGTTGAAAATTCCTTAGCGGGCCGAATTCCCTCAGTTCTATAAGTTTCTAATTCTATTAGGAACGGGCTTTGAATGAGCATACAGCTTAGCCAAGATGTAGTTTCTTTCACGCTGAAACTAAATGCTAAATATGCAGAGCTCTAAGCCTGCTGTTTATATGTACCCCCCGATCTGTGACTTCTACTTGGATGGCTCAATTCCTCTCTCCTTCAGCTTTTGCTTCACAACCTCATATACCCCATCTGGAGTATCAACGGCATCAACTTTAACCACTTTACCCTCCTTCTCAAAGTGATCAACAACCGGCATGCTAGTTTCAATGAAGGTCTTGAAGCGCTTCTTGATTGACTCGGAATTGTCGTCGGATCTTCCAGAGGTTTTACCGCGGTTAAGGAGACGTTCTTGCATGACTTCTTCGGGACAGTGGAAGAAGAGTGTGAAGCGAGACGGACATACGCCCTTCTCGAAGACGAGGGCTTGGTCCATTTTCCGTGGGAAGCCTGGAACGGAAGAGAGAGCATTAGCGCTAGTAATACGAGTCTCTCAAGTTCACCCTGACCCAGCCCCGTGCCATAGATTTATGTAGGGGAAAATCGGGACTGCCGTACCATCAATCAAGAACATGCGCTTTCCTTCATTCTCTATCGTTGCCCCCATGGCATTCTCCAGCAGCTGGACGGTTACCCCCATAGGCACTATGATGCCTTCTCGGATATAGTCCTTGATCATCTCGCCGAATTGGGATCCAGGCCTGTCCTGCTCTTCTCGCAACAAATCACCGGCTGACAAGTGCTTGAAACCGTAGTCGGCGACCAGCTTTGCACATTGGGTACCTTTTCCTGCGCCTGGACCGCCGAGCACGAATATGACAGTCACATCGTCGCTTGAGTAGAGTGGCTTCGAGCGCTGAAGCCCGGGGAACGAATCAACAGCCGGCATTTGGGCCTGCTTGGCTTGTGGAATATGAGTGGATTTAGGGGCGGCTAGGACTGTGTCGTTGGGGATCGTAAGTGCCGGTGCGCTGCTTTACGATCTGAGAGAAAAGAAAGCTGCCGGTTGCAAAAATAAGGACGAATGGCCAAACTTTGAGCGGTGACTTCTGTTGGCTAGGCTTCGGGGTGGAGGGGCGGCTATGCAGCGTTTCTTTTGGTTGTTCTCGCAGGCGGTGGAGGGTAGTGAAGTAGCGGGGTAGATTTGCGTGGGTGTGTGAGGGCCGTCGCAGGGTCGCCGGAATCGAATTGGAGCTTAAAATTGTGGATTGAAGGCGCGAATAGGAGGCTGTAGAGGAATAGAGAGGCTGAGGCATGGTGGTTGGCAATAGATGACGGAGCTGCAGGTTGCGGTGCATGCATCCAACAATTTTGCGGCCATAACGGATGAGGTTAGAGGGAGGCAGAGAGAGGCACCCCTCTCCCCCTCTCCCCCTCTCGTACGGAGCACTGCGAGGCCGGGGGGCTTGCGGCACGACCGCCCATAAGGACCGCCGGTGCAGACAAAAGACGGCGGGGAATGACGGCCAATTTTGTATGACATTGCAGCCGGTCGCCCACTATCCCAGCCTCTTTTTGCGCTGTTTGTTAACAGTCGCTGCCTCTTCTTCGAATCGCAGGCATTCGTCCCTTTGTGTCTGTGGAATATCCTTGCACTAAGGACATGTGTAATTCGTGCAAAGACTTCATCCCATACGAAGCAAATCCTATTTGTGTATTTGACGTTACTGATTCCACTTAATAGCTACTGGTCGAATGTGTTTGACACCTACTGTTAAGAGGCGTACATACTGAGCCTCACCTCCGCCTTCCCTTAACTTCAACTTCTCTCTTTCTCACATTTCCTCCCCGTCACTCTTCACTGCTAATACGGCCTTGCACTTTTCTCAATTAAATAAACCATCTCACATCTGTCCAACATGACTCGTTTCAAGGCTGTGACAAATAAGTCACAGTTGAATAAGTCCAAGGCTAACATTAGCCCTCCCCCACGTCTTCGCCCCAATCAATCTCCTCCGAAAAGAAAGCGCCTCAGCTTTCTCAGCCTTCCTGGCGAGCTTCGCAACCAAGTATATGCTTTATACATCGAGACTGGTTTCCGCGCTGAGCTCGTAGGTCGGAGCGCAGAACTCATCCCCAAACCCATGAAATCTATCAAGCTGTGCTTGTGCCCCTCAACTCTGGGTGGACCTCTTCCTATTCTCGACCACAAGGACAGCAAGAAACAGAATGGCTGGCCTACTCTCCGCACGCCGCGGAAACTAGGCAAATACCTACGCGTTCACGGCATGAGCACTGACTGGAAAACTTCCTTCTGTGCCCTCATCCTCGTTAGCAAGCAAATAAACTCGGAGTTTATTCCACTCTTATACACTAGCACAACATTCGTGTTTGCTGCGCCCTGTCGACTTTCTAATTTCATGGCTCATATCTCCAGGCCGTCACTTGAATGGATCCGGAAGTTGCATGTGCATTACTCAACATACGGCAACCCAAAGTACACCGAGGATCTAATATGGGAGAAGAAACACACTATTTGTTGGACGACTCGATTTCAACAAGCAGCAAGCCTCTTGAAAGGCCTACGTGAATTGCGCATTTGGCTCCACGTCACTGAGACGCCTCTACATTTCTCGCTTCAAGCAGCATGGGTGCAACCCCTTCTCGCCTTCCGACGCCTCACCGAGCCCCTAGAATCACCCTGCTCACTAACCAATACTCCTTCCTTAAGCAATAACGCACCCGACTCTGTCTCCGCCGAGCATGGCCTTCAGAAGCCGTTCACGAATATTCATATAGTTCTTACAACCCGCTGGACCCGTCCATACATATTCTACGATTCTGAGCTCGCGGAGGCCTGCACGGCACTTCACAATCTGTTCGCCGAGGCAATCAGGCGAAGGATGCTAGGGTGGTCAGAGGCTGACGCCATGGTTGAATATCGGGAGGCGTGGGAAGAGCGGTACAAGAAGTGGCAGCATCACCTGAAATTTGCTGCGATGTTCTAGTAGTGCAACAGGATGTCTTAGGGGGGGGGGCGGATCGGTGGTTCTCCTAATATTTCCTAGTTGACGATTGAATGATGATGCCGTGCTGGACTGCGGGATAACTTGAAGTTGAAGGGATCTGTCTCACGGTGGCAGGGTTTTTTTTCAGTATTGGTATTGGTAGGCTGGTTATACAGTGATGGATTTAGCAGCATAGGTTAAGGTATGGTAGGGAACGGAGGCATGGGACCTAGGATCTCGCAATTGGATCACTGCCACACCTACAGACTACATTTCGGCAAGGTAATAAATAAATCTCTTGAGAATTGTCTCTAACCTTGCTCTTAACTGACTCCTTTTTCCCCATGGCTCACCAGATTAAACATCACCTGAGGCCTGCATAAACTAGAAAACTATAGATTACGGTTTGTAGCACTAGGGTCACAACCATTACCAAATATATCACAAAATGCAAGAATTGAACTCCATGGGATCACGACCTCAACAACCAGAAGCTCGCGGCGGCTTCTTTCCCATTTTTTTTGTCACTAAGTCCTAAGTCCGAAGTCCAGCCCACTTCGACCACTACATGGTAGTTTCTTATGCGAAATCAAACCGCTGTGCCAAAGCCCCTCCTGGCATTCGCATGTCGCGCCGACACCAAACACGCCTACTTCTTTTGTACAAATATGAGCCAAACAATAGAAAACCGCCCGTTCAGCTCGACGACGAAGAAGAAGAAGAGTTGCAAAAAAAAGATGATGCAAAAGCGTCTTGCATGGAGCAATCTCGCTCGTCGAGGAGAAAGGCATCCCGATGCACGCATCCACATGCGCCTTTGCCGTCCCACAGATGGCTCCTTACAAAAAACAACAACAAATGAGAATAAGTTTGAAAAAAAAAGTAAAAAAAAAAAAAAAAACTGCAAAGGCTTTTTTCCAAGCCTTTCGTTCAATTAGGGAGATTTCAATCCAGAAGCATGTACTTTGCTTCCCTTTGCTAATTCCCGGTCCGCCTGCCCATGCCTAATGTGCCTGTCCCAGCAACCCGCTGCCAAGATGGAGACAAGAGAGAAATGAAATGATGGCGAACACAGACACACAAAACACCATTCCAATGCAGATGGAACCCGCCCGCCCGTCTTGAGATGGAAAAGATAGCAAAAAAGATGAGGGTCAGAAATAGAAAAACGCCTGAGATGCATTTGAATCAAGTTGGACGAAGCTGAGACGTGCGCGAAGAACGCTGGTGGTGGGCTTAGTTGAGGAAGCCCTTGCAACCAACGGAGCCGCAAAGGCAAGGAATGCGATCCGTGCTATCGATCTCGCGTTCGAATTTATAGTCGTAAGTAAGTTCCTCATCTAAATCATTTGTTAGTATTCACCTTCTTATTTTTTTATGCTAGCTGGAAGGATAGATAGGGAGGATGGAAGGGAAAGCATAAGGGTAGAATGGAAAGAAAAGGGGGGAATAGAGTACTTACTCTTCGCAATATCCCTCAGTGCATAAATAACGATTCTCTTCGTCCCGTCTACCCTAATGATTTTAGCTGTGCAATTAGGCGTGCAGCTGTGATTAATGAAGCGTGCGATTCCACCCATCTTCGTTGCATCAATGACAGTGTCCTCATCAATTCGGAAGAGATAGCTGCTCCCAACGCCTTGCATGTCATACTTCTTCTCACGAAGATCGGCGACGCGCTGGCGCACTTTCTCGCCAACGTACTCGATGATCATGTCGTTGACGGCGATGTTTTCCTCGGCGTAGAGTCCCCAGTTGTGGATAGCGGACCGGTCGAACTTGACAAGCTTCTTGCGCTTCTTCAGTTGGTTGAAGCGCATGGCATCACCTTCAGCGCTCATCGTCTGTTTTTGCGTGTTGATATCGTTGACGAGACGTCGGTTGTTTGCGCGATTCGAACGAGACGACGTGGTTGACGCGATCTTCGCAGCGGCGGCAAGTTTAGCGGCCTCAGCAGCTTGAGCAGGATCATTCTTTGCGCGGGCTTCACGCTCTTCGCGAGCCTTCTGCACACGGATGCGATGAGGCAGGTATTTAGACTTGTCCGACTCGAGAATCTTCTTGAAGCCTTCTGTCCGCGCGCAGCCCGTCGGGTTAGGAACGTAATAACCCTCAATCTTGGTTTCGCTGCGAACAACTCCCTGCTCGCCTGACCGATTGAGAGACTTGATCTGTTTCTGCTTCCACGCCCACAGATAGACGTCGCCAACATTTGAAGCAGGCTCAGACGCCAGAGCTTCTCGGAGGAACTTGAGATCTTCTTCGTCTTTAAGCATATGCTGCCAACCGTCGATATCGAGGACAATATCAAGGTCATCTTCGACCGTACGTCTAGGCTTGTCAGTGGATACTCCCCATTCGACCTCTGCTCTCTGGGTATCAGGCAGTGGTTCAAACACTTCCGGTTCGGTTTTAGCCTCTTCCGCGGCAGGAGTCTCCTCTTCTTCGACGACGTCTTCGCTGGTGGCTTTAGTTTGAGCTTTGAGAGCTTCCCGTTCCTCGAAAATTTGCTTCTTGGTCTTCTTCTTAGACTTGGGCGGCGGCTTCTTCTTTGCGGCTTTTGAAATGTCCTCCAGTTCCGTTGTCGCCATAGGTTTATAGGCTAGCTCATCGTCCTCGAGAGTGATATCAATGGAAGGAGTCTCTATTTGGTCAGCAGGAGGAGTATCGTGACTGACGCCGAAGAAAAGAGCATCCGCTTCCTCAATTGATCTGCGGAGTTTAATCGTTCTCTTCATCGCCCTATCGGCCTTCTTCCAAATAGGAGACGATCTCGGTAGAATAGCTAGGACCTGCTCCAGCTCTTTCTCAGCCATATCCTCTGGATCCTTATCGATGAGATGGGCCAAAAGTCCTCGGGCATGAGCGTCGTCCATCATCTCATCATCGCTCTCTTCGCCCCATCCAGGATCAACTCTCCGCCTCTTCGATCGATGTGCTACCGACGGCTCTTCATCTTCAAGATCTGTAGAAGCAGCGCGGCTGAGAGGCCTGCTTTCTTGTTCTTCCGTGTCCCTAGTGAACGAGCTGCGGCCCTCATCATCCGAGTCTTTGTCTTCATCGTAGAAATCCAGCATTTGGCGATGCAAACCCCTGACGACATGGCGCTTCGGAGGTAGTCTCCTACGACGTTCGTCTTGGAATGCATTGACAACTTTTGGCATCTTGCGACCACGGAAATTGTTGTGATTATATGGTCCAAAAGGTTTCTGAAAGCGTCCAGAGAAGCCAGCAGCTCGAGAGTCAGGGGTACCCACCGATGGAGTGTCGTCTCCGCGGCCAAAGTAAGTTGAAGGCCGGACAGCCTCTTTGCTTTGAGGATCTGGAATGTTGAGTTTCCGTCGTTTTGCAACATGGCGCTCCGGATCAAGGTAGTCGAAAAGCGCTGGCCCAGCTATTCTAGCCTTGATGTCATTCAGGACTCTATCTCGGAGCTCTGTCTTCAGATATTCAAGTGCGGCGATCACTGGGTCGAGATCCTCAGCCCTTCGCTTCTTCTCGTACTCCAGGTCCCTCTCTTCTTCTTGAATGAGTCTCTCCTGCTCTTCTTTCTCTCGCTTTTCTGCGAGGACTCGCTCTGGACTTGGACTTCGTTCGTAATTTGGATTACCATATTGCTGACATTCCATGTTCATGACATACGTGAAAAGGGCCGTCATGTGACATTCCTTATAACATCGTACAGTCTCATCCTCTCCTCGCTTAGAGTCTTCGAAGATGATGAAATATCCGCTTTTATCCACCCTAACTTCTTTCCAGTGATAGTTTTTTAACCTTTTTTGAAGATGCACAATTGTTGTGCCTAATACAGGGACATACTGATGCGCGATAAAGATATACGGTTTCCGCTTTATCTTATCCAAAATAGGCTCGTTCTCTACGAGAGCATGCGCGGCCGGCTTTGGCAAAGATGCAAGCCGGGGTCCCTCAGGAGGCCGCATCCCTTTCCCCGACGGTCCTTTTGGCGCATTTGGAGGTGGCTCGAAGGTGGTAGCTGTTGGGGTGAGACCAGCGACAGGCGTTCCCGGCTTCCTGGTGGCGTCCGTAGCGAAGAGTTTCTCCTGTTCCTTGCGATTTCGCTCAACCACAGCCGCAATGAAGCGCTTGCATTTTCGGCCCTCCCGGTCGAGTTGCACTTTGACCTCGCGCAAGCCAATTCGCTGGTTGTTTCCCTCCTTTTCGGCTCTCTTGGCTGCATCAGCGGCTTTTATTGGCGTGCCTCCGCGTACCGGCCTAGAGTCTCTGTATTTAACCAAACACACGCCCAAGAAACTTCCAGTGTTGGGATCCGTTTTGTTGCTTAGCTCTGCGATCTCACCGTAGCTGCCGAATAAAGCCTTGATCTGCGATTCTTGTATCAAAGGATCGAAACCAGTGACGACCACTTGCGTAGCAGGGCCGGGACCAACCGATATCCGAGGGTCGAAAGCATATGGCTTGAGCGTGTAGGGAGCCATGCGGAGTTTGGTTTTGGGTGCGACTGCGCCTCCAGTTTTAATGACATAATTCCCAGAAGTGTAGCCAGCAATTGCCAGGCGAGGATCTGGAGGCGGCGATGGGTCGTCCTGCAGCGCAAGTTCAGTTAGCGTTACAGGACGACCAATATTCGACGCGTGCAAATATGAATGTAGAGGAAGGTTTTCAGACACGTACCTGCTCGCCAAATGTTTTATACCGAGGTTTGGGTTTCTTCTGCTCAGATTGAGACAGTTGTGAGAGTTTTGGGTCCAGCATCGGGTCATAGAAAAGTCTGAAGCCCTTCGGTTCACCAGGCCCAGGACGCGCTTGTCTTCTGTGCTCTGGCGGGGTGTGGACAGGTGTCATCGTGTCGGAGATGTTTTGGGAAAGGTCAGTAGTGGGCGCGAGGTAGGGGGAGGTGGTCGCCGCGTGCATGGTGTCATCGGAAAGCTTTGCTGAGCGAGGGCTGAGCGGCTTGCCTGGAGGAGAGGAGTCGGTGTTGGTCAATGGGGTGAGGGCGTGCAGAGAGGAAGTTTGGCCAGGGTAGGATGACATTGTGGTTTGGTTGTTTGAAAACACAGAAGAAGCGGTGCTGGCGAGCGAACTCGCAGAGCCAACGCCGTTTAGGAGATCGCCTGATTCACAAGGGTGAATTTCATCATCATCGGGGGGGGTCGTGGTGGTGTTTTTGTCTTCGGGTTTGATAGCGTCCAAATTCTTGCCCTGCATCGACGAGTGAACAACAGCAGGCGACGGCGAAGTAGAACCGAAGGGCGGGTCCGCCGACTGCGAACCAGCCCGTCGCGCTTCCTGGGCTGCTTTCTTCCGCTTCTGCTGCAACATGGACGGGGCATTTGAGGATACGTCGGCGAAGCTGCCCGCCGAAGCGCGCGACATAATATTGACCCACTTCTACCTGGATTGCGCCCAGCGTGCCACCATCTCGGTGTACGATCGAGGGGAACACGACGTGAAGAGCAAGACGGCGAGATCTAGGGGCCGCAGGCGGCGAGCAGGGAGAGTGTGTGGAAGACGCGGTAGGAGGAGGTGTGGGGGAATGGAGCCGCAACGCGAACAGCTCACGAAACGTGCCCGGGCAATGCGGCAGCGCTGAGGCTCGGGAGGATTGAAGAAGAAGAAATGAATGAAGGAGAAGATCAAGCGAAGCGATTCAGCGGGAGAGCTGGTGGAGAAGGCTCAGAAGAGATGGTTGACGGGTTGATGCGCATTCCTTGAGGCAAAGGCAAAAGGGATCAAGGAGCGGAAAAACCAAGGATGGAAGGGCTAACTAACGGTCGTGCGGTCGTGCGGTGTACCCAGCGAGAGGCTGCGAGCCAGTGCCAGGCAGTGCCAGGCCAAGGTGCAGTCAACGTCCCCAAGCATTCAGTGACCTCCATCCATTTAATCGCCCTCGCGCGCCCCGTCGTCCACCGACCACGCCGCGTCCACCTCGTTCACCCCGTCCACCACCACATCTACCACCACATCCACCACCACATCCACCACCACATCCACCTCGTCAACCTCGTCCACCTCACCCTCCCACGCCTGCCTCTCTCCCTCCTGCCCACCGCCAACCACCTGCGCCCCGCTCTATTCTAAGCCACAGCCTTGCATGTTCACCGTCTATATTAACGCGCATCCTTCCGTGGCCTCCTGCAGCCGACTGACGTCCCTCGGCACCCGCCTCCTACATCACCCCTGGCGCAACACGTTTCCAGCCGCACCTCAGTAGAAAGCAGAAGAAGGCCACCTCCACTGGTCCTGCCCCCCAACAATGCTGTGAGACGGATCCAGGAAGCGCAAATACACCAGACAATGGCCGCTCGCCCGCCTTCCATCTCCTTTGTCCCTACTCACGTGAGCTGACAGCTCGCAGCCACGCTTTTGGACGTTGCAGATTAGCATCACAATGCGATCGATTTGGCGTGATTTACGCTTTTCCAGCGCATAACGTGCTACTCTAATAACCCTACAATGTCGTTCCAGAGATGCTTCGCTTGTGGAGAGCAATCCAGGCGCTGCGACGACCAGGGTGTTTTTCTCTCACTGGAGCTGCGCAAAGCCTTCAACCATGATGCAGGCAGTGCCACCGATAACGGTATAGATGTAGATATGTGGTCAAAATAACACAAGAGCAACAACACCATGGAGCCGATAACGGAGGATCGAAGATACCATCTCTGCGCCTTCTCCGCACAACAATCTGTCACGTTTCCTTACCCCAGCCCCTACCAGCCGTTGACTCATCGTCTACAATGAGTACAATATAAGTGAAGCGGACCGACTCAATCCCTAACACAGCGTGGAAACATTGTAGAGGACGCTTGCCTAAGCCAAAAGGCGCGCCTGAATTTAAGGCGTGCAAAGGAAGAAAAAAACCATATTAAGTCAGGCTCCCACATCGATTCAATCATCCGCGCAACAGCATAGTCGGAGGCAAAGAGGCTCCGTGATAACTTATCTGGCGTACATCGTGTCCTCATGGCAATCCGACAACATGAACCTAATGCGAAGCTCAATCAAGAGATCATTGGACGTTACAACGCCCACAGAACCCGGGGATCCGTCCCCAACGCCTTAGTTTTTCCCCTCTTATCCTACTCACACTGCAGAATTCCTCAGTCCACCATCTTCCCTTCAGCCCAGCCCCTCCTCTTCACTCCCAATTCCACTGCCGCCGCTCCCCAATCACTGCCATGGTTGTGCCCCTTATCCTTCGACTCGCCCGCTATGCCAGCCCTCGCAAGCCCTTGCTCTTCGGTCAGGACAGTCAACAAGCCGAAGATAACCGGCACCCCAGCATCCAGCTGAATGCGCATCAGACCATGGCTGACTGCTTCAGCAATGTACTCGAAGTGCATCGTCTCGCCCTTTATGAGGACGCCAATGGCAATGATGGCGTCGAAAGGCGCGGTGGATGCGGCAGCAGGCTGGTTGATGGAAGGAGTCGAAGCCGTGAGCGTGGACGGTAGGTCTATGTTTGAGGACGACAGAAGGTCCGTCGCGGCGCTTACAAGGCCGACGCCGGACGAGGACGATTGGATTTGCGAGGAGGAGTACATGCTGTTACAGAGATCTGCTTAGCCGCGGAACAGCGAGGGAAGACCGGAGCGACATCTGTGACGCTTTTGCAGACGTCCTGGGCTGACTGGTTACTTGAACGTACCGCTGCACTGCGAATGGCAATTCATAGCTGCCCGGAACGCTTTGTACAATGATATTCTCTTCTTTGACGCCGGCGTCGGCGAGAGCCTTGGTCGTGCCGCTTAACAGTGCATCGATGATTGTCGTGTTCCACCTAGCGTGGACGATGCCAATTCGAAGCCCTGAGCCTGTAGGTTATCGTTAGAAAACAGTGCCCTGGGAAACTATGGATAGAAATACGGAATCAAGGCGCTTACCATCGTATGACTTAGCCTTGCCAGGGCCTTTGAGAGATGCCATTGCTAAAGCAACTATGGTATTTAAGATAGAATATAAGGAATAAGACGTAGAAATTTCGGGGCTATCTCCAACAAGGGGAATTAAGAGGAATTACGCTGTGCTTATGTTAGGCAGAAGGTTGGGAGTGGAGGTTTGGAGGGGGCTGTTCGGAGGGGTTGGTTCCTTGCATGCCCCACTGTCAGAAAGACATGGGTGACTAGCTCAGCTCGTCAGCCTCCAAATAGGAGATGTCTCCTTGTTAAGAGCGTATCAAACGAGAGCATCAGAACAAACATAAAACCAACAGCTGATTGAAACATTCATGTCTGTAATATGAAGCAATGCTAGCTAAATATTCTTCGTTTTCCCTTCATTCATCTTCCCACTATATAGAAAGACAGGGCCAATGCCAAAATTTAATCCCAGACCAAAATTACTTAAGCCCAAAGCCAACTGAGCATCCTCGCCCGACGCCATGCCCGACGCCGCTTCCTAAACCATTGCCTACTCCACAGTAACCGACTTGGCAAGATTGCGAGGCATATCAACATTCAGACCTTCACCAACAGCCATCCAGTAGGCCATAAGCTGCAGAGGAATGACGTTGATGAGACCTTGGAGACAGTCGACATTACGAGGCACTTCAATCTTGTCCGTCTTATCTGCAGGGAACTCGGCATCGTTCTCGTTGCAGATGATGATCGGACGACCCTTTCGGGCAATCACTTGCTGGTATGCATTTAGAGACTTGGCGAAAATGTCGTCGCGGGTGAGAATCATGACAATAGGCAGGTTCTCATCAACAAGAGCAAGAACACCATGCTTAAGCTCTCCAGACATGACCGCCTCGCAATGAAGATAAGAAATTTCCTTGATCTTGAGAGCACCTACAGAACCGTTAGTGGAAGTAATACAATATACGCGCTGGGGGTATCCTTACCTTCCAGAGCAGTTGCGTGCTGCGCGCCACGCCCAAGGAGCAACAAACTCTTCTGGTCCTTGAATCTCAAGCAAAGCTTTTTGATGGGTTCGTCGAGCTTGAGCACCTCCTTGAATTGATCAGAGATCTTCGAGAGACCATCCATGATCTCCTCACGCCTCTTCTGCTTGGATGCGCGGTCCTCGCTTAGAGAGAGAGCAAACATAACCATGCAGACGAATTGAGAAGTGTAAGCTTTGGTGGAAGCAACACCGATTTCCGGACCGGCGTTGATGTGGACACCGCAGTGGGTAAGCAGAGAAATGGAGGAGCCGACGACGTTGACAATACCAACGGTCAACGCACCACGCTCCAGGCAGTAACGCAGAGCCATCAGAGAATCAGCAGTCTCTCCGGACTGAGAGACGAATACGCATGTATCGTCACGGAAAACTGGAGCTTGTCGATCCAAGAAGTCGGAGGCCAGTTCGACTGCAATTGGGATCTCCGTCAGTTCCTCGAAAATACCACGTACCGCCATGCAAGAGTGGAAACTAGTTCCGCAAGCAATGAAAATAATCCTTCGGCAACGCCTAATAGTAGCAATGTATTGACGAAGACCACCAAGAGTGACCTTCTTTTCAACAGGGTCGAGGCGCCCACGCATGGCGTTGATGACCGACTCCGGCTGTTCGAAAATTTCCTTCTGCATGAAGTGGTCGAATCTTCCCTTCATGATCTCCTGCAGTTCAATTTCCAAGGTCTGGATGGTGCGAACATTTGAAGTGCCGTCGTCCTTGTGCAGACGATGAATGTTGAGAGAGCCCTCATGAATGTGTGCAATGTCATCATCCTCCAAGTATAGCACTTTCTTGGTATGCTCGACAATAGCGGATGGATCAGAGGAGAGGTAGAACTCGGCGGGCATGGGAGCACCATCGTCAGAGAGGAAAGCTCGTGATTGCGACCGGTGGAGAAGCGACTTGTCCGGAGGAGCAAGAAGATTGTTGGTCTTTTTCAAGGCTACATTTTGGGAGGCACGCTCGGCTGGCAGAGCTGTGCCCTCATCAGTGTATTCCACGTCGACAAAGTCCACCTTCATCTTCTTCTGTGTCCGCACACCAACGACCAAGGGCGAACCCTTGCGAGCTGCAATAACCTCATGTGGGTAGTGGACCGACTTCAGCAGGAGACCGAAAGCTCCCTGTAGCTCCTTGATGACTGCCTTAGCAAGGACAGGGAAATCAACGTCCGGGTGCTCATCGTAGATATATTTAGCGAGTTTTGCAATGGCCTCGGTATCGGTCTCGGTCTCGAACTTAAAACCCTTGCCCTCTAGAAGAGCCTTGAGTTCCTTGTAGTTGGTAATGATACCGTTGTGGACGACTGCGAATTCCCAGTTCGGGTCGGACCTATAAATCCCAGTGATCAGCTTTAGCTAGGTCTTTTTCGCCGTGCAGCTGAAGCACGCTAAAACTGCAAATTTGACGGGGTTTCAGCTTTGCTGACAGGGCGTCACCCCTCCATGAGGCTTACCTGTGGGGATGGCAGTTTACGCGGGATGGACGACCGTGGGTAGCCCAGCGGGTGTGTGCAATACCAGCGTGGGAGTCGAAGACTTTTGTGAGATCTGGCTTGGACTCGTCGCAGAGCTTCCTGAGTGCGGCAACTTTGCCGACCTCCTTGAAAGCGTAAACCTCGTTCTTCTTGTCACCATCGATTGCCAGACCAGCGGAATCGTAGCCACGGTATTCTAGACGGGAGAGGCCTGCAAGGGTGCAACAGTCAGCTACCTTCGAGGCCAGGCGGGCGCCAAGGGAGGGGGAATGGGGATGGCGGTAGACTTGCCATTGATCAGTGTGTCGAGAATGTACTTCCTGTCCTTCTCAACTAGGTAATTGATATAGCCAAAGATTCCACTTTGCCCATGTTAGTTCCCAGTGTGAATAGCGGTGACAGGTGGGGCCAGCCTACCACATTGCGAATGTTTGCAAAAGATAGTCGTGCACGTTATTCAATAGCGATCGTAAGAGTCGTAGTGGGACAATTGAAGTTGAAAAGATGCTTGGATAGAGATTGGTGTTCAGAGGAGAGAGGATGTGTAGGGTGTAGGGGGGGGAATGGTCGGGACGGTGTTGAATGTTTTGCGTGGTGGCTTTATATCTCAAGCAGCAGGGCCTGGCCAAGAACACACCTCTCCACAAAAACATCGGCTCAGCTGGCACAAAGGTAGAAAGGCTAGTCTTGCATCCCCTGTTTCGTTATGAGGCCGTGGCGTAGCGAATGAAACAGTCGCTCGCCCAAAGTCATATTTTCTCCTTTTCCACGGCCTGGGATAGCTATGGCAGGTAAGCTTCTACAAGCAGTCTCTAATCCTGTCACGGGCAACTCTCTCGCCATTTCGTCACCGCGAGAGCGCGCTGGGGGCTCAGGGTGGCTCTATGCCCTAGCGCCGCGGTGCCCGCGTTGCCCGCTTGGTTCCTGGCCTGGCGACTTTCTCAGGGATCAATGAGGCGCAGTGCAGTAAATATAGAAAACGCTAGATGCTACCATCAACACCTCAAGAGCCGCTTCGAATTTTTTCTCTCCGACCCATTATTTGTCCAACAGCTTACCAATAGCCACGGTAGCCAAGCTCCTCGTATTACACCCGTTAGAGACGCAGGTACCTAGGTACTTCGCCAGCTGTCTTGCCAGCTGTGTGGACGTGTGTTTACACCAAGGGGAAAGGATGGAAAACGCGGCCAAAAATCCTCATCCTATCCCTGGGAGCTGCAAACGTCAGCAGCAAGAAATCCTACCGGATTCGGCGCACATCCAGGTCTCCGCTCTGCACTCCAATATATCGTTCCCGTTGCTTGGTAGATCTTCAAACATCCCGGCAAGAATACCTTGCCGCGTCCTGCATGGCCGGCGTACCAAGCGTATCAAAGCTGCTTACCTAACTTAACTTGTTCTACCCAAACGGTATACCTTGGCCCCGTCGGCTCACTTGCATGGCGAGGCTGAAGAGCTGAAAATGTTAGCCTCGCTCTTTGAACTCAATAGTTTTCTGAATCGTACAAGTATAGCGGCAAGGCTAGGGTTTGCCTTTGCTTCGACGCTTATTTCTTACAGGAGGGGCGGTGGCTAGACAGCGCTGAGTGTCAGTGGCTTGCGTTTTGCGCCTTCAAGGCTTGTCAAAAGCAACACAAAGTCTTGGCCCCAGTGAAGGAGCTGAGCGGGCGTCTTATCCAGTTGGAAGCTAGATTCAGCACGTGTCTCTCAAAACGTTTGAAGGAGTTCGGAAGCTGAGAGAAAGCTTATCACGATGTGTCACGGACCAGTCAAAAAGCGCATATCCGGCGATACCGCCAGACACCAATGCACCAACATGCAGCGCCGAGAGAAATGCAAGCGTTCGCGTGAGGAGACCGCATACTCTAACGCCGCAAGTTATAGTTATCCACTCATTACATAAACTCAATGCCTTTATACTGGTCAGCAGTATTTATTTAGAGCTTGATCTAACAGTCTTTTATCTGCTTCTATCCGTCAATATTATGCCCCTTTTGTGGACATGCCCCATATTCGTCATATTCGTCCTCATCCATCTTCGTTCGCGCAATACAAACACCCGAAACTCTGATCGACTTTGGCGCTAAACTCAGTCAGGTATTCTGTTGTCTTCCAATTGACTTTGTCTGCATGTTCATGCACTACCATTTAGCTTTTTATTTATCCTTAAATCCTATGTCACTCCAAAATTCCGGCTTTTTCACATCATTCCATAAAAGGCAAAGACCGTCTCAGGGCGAACACTAAGCAGTGCAATACGCCACAAAGCCCAATTCACGACCTATCAAAGCAACAGCCAAATACAAATGCGGCTGCAATATTCATATACGGGCAAATAAGCAAATAAGCAAATAAGCAAACAGACCCTCTCAGCAACTAGTTCAATGCGATGATAGGTGCACTCAATGCTGCGGGTCAGTATATCCCCTCTTCACCCACCGTAAAAAGAATACGGTACAGCCTGTGGCGAAAACTTTTACCCTATTTATCAAAAGAATGTATCTCTTCAAGAGCAAGATTATACGTCGTCTTTTTGGTTGACTTGGAGTATGTACCTATGTGTATGGTCCGGTTTAATTGGTAAGAGGGTGGATTGAGAACTCGAATCGTCCCAAAGGAGTTTGTTTTAAAAGTCCCTAAAAATCCACCCACTATGTAATTGACTATTGTAAGAAACAAACTTATGGAATATCAAATAACACCTTCCTTTAGCTGCACTTGCCGTCCCGACTGTCGTGTAGTCGGTATGGTTATCGAACGAACGGGATAGTGCCTAATTTAGAATTGCACACTCCATAAGTTTCAGTAGTTACAATTCGGTACGTAAAAAACACTTAGTAACAAGATGCCAGCTATATTTCAGTCTCCCGAAAAATGCCTAGATTACGACGCTGTTACACCAAGGGTGTTTCACTCCATGTCTTTTCAGACAGGCCATAAGAATGCTATTGTTCCCAATCGGCAAAAGCTGCGAACAGTTTACGACGCGTAATGCTGACCTTGACTTCCTCATGCACTACATGCTAAATAAATAAAAGAGGTCATGGTTGTGCAGAAAGGAGGGGAATTGAATCTTCAAAGCAACGCATGTGGTGAATTTAAAGTATTCAACCAGGCGAGAAATTAGATTGCGAATGCTATCTTATAACCTCTTGGTGTGTATGCAATTGCCGTTCGCAAATTTCTTTGAAGCTTTCTGGAGAATGTGTGATGAATTGTTAAATACCTTAAACTACGAGCGCTCTCAAGCGTTTTGCTCGACGATGGAATTTGTAAATTCTTTGCAATATAAGTGTAGAAGAGCAGTGTCACACGGACACAAACCCTAGCATTCTATCATCAACGCTTCGGTTATGACGGCATCCAAGAGGACCTATTAGAAGGCAACCATGTCTTAATAGAAAGCTTGGCCAGCTTCCGAAGAAAGATCTGGTCTGGATGTCGTCTCTGGTACCACTACGGAAGTTTAAAGGGCGAAGTCTGGGGATTAATTTAGCAAAGCATCGATTGAACTCGAGGCCCTTATCTCAAACCTTGCTTGTCCATTTAGACTAATCTATAGGGCCAAGGTAAGTCAAGCAGAAGCAACTTAAAGTAGGAGCGATGACGTTAGAGAGCGTTATGGTGGAACCGCGGAAACGCACTGACTAGCTGTCACAGAGTGTCTGAGCTAACTCTGTGTAGGAAGAAGCCTTGCATTAGAGTTCTGTCACGGGCTGTGTTGCAAGCCCCTGATGTTTGTTTTGAGATTGGGAAAACGCGACTACAAACGCTTCAAATCCGACCAGTTTTAGAAAACGATCCGCAGAAGTTCTGGCTGTGTTCTGTGGTTGTATCCCAAGACCTTGCGCGTTGTGGCCTTAGCGTTGGAAAAGATTTTGCTACTAGCAAATTACCCGCCAAATCAGCAGGCAGGCTGGATTTCACTAGGAGAGAAATCGGACAACAGAAAATTGCTCACCATGCAGCACAATAAGGGTTGAGCGGGTAGAGGCCCGACACACATATCTGCGACAGTAAGGCAATATTCTGCTTCCTCCTCCTAATCCGACCGGCCACGCTCATTGTTGGTGAGTCTGTGGCCGAGTCCATCCGCTGGTGCAAGGCGGGTGTGAGAGGGCGGATGTGAGAGAGCGGTTGATGGAGGCTGTGCATGGTTGTGCAAAATCATGATGCTGTTCCACTTAAGAGCCGCGGTGGGTTGGTGGATGATCATAATCTGCAGGTGAAAAGGGAGTTCCTATTTGTCGATGACGGCTTTAACCATGCACGTTTCCGTCGGCATAGGAACGGGGCTTTGAGGGCACGGCAATGTTCATGCGTGATCTGACGACTTGACGAATGGTGGTGCGGGAGTACAACGCCGACATTATAGCTGGCCGAGTGAGAGAGGATTGGCCGAGTGAAAGAGGATGGGCTGGGATGGAAGACAGGCTGGCTCAGGCGGAGAAAGTGGTGGATGGTGTGTAGGATGACACTGGGTGGAAAGTGGTGGATGGTGTGTAGGATGACACTGGGTGAAGTGTGAATGGTGAATGGCAGGCGGTGGTGACGAAGCGGAGAAGGCGAAGCTTTTCGATGGCGCAGTGATGGGCGGTGATGGGCAGAAACAGTGGGGGTGGGCGGTTTATTCTCCTCCTCTATAGGCCGCGGCCATTTTTCCACGGCTGGATCCGAAGCATCTGGCGAGGCATTTGGCGAAGCCACAGCAACGACTGCGTGCTCTCGCTGTCCCACGGTCGCAACTCTCCCTCACCACCCACCACTCTACGTGCCGACCTACACATCGAGCGCACACAGCGGGTAGGGCCTGGTCGTTCTGCACACCCTACGCGTCTCGGCCGTCTTGTGCATACGTCTTGTACATACGTCTTAGGCTGTTTACGACCCACATTGCACCTTGGATGCTCCCATGGCAATCCCGCAGCCCCCCCTGACTGGTTGACCGACGGTTCCCCTAACTTGTCACAGAGAACCTCGCAATGCACTTCCTTACCCTATACACTAAAGCTACTCGCTACAGCCGTGACAACCCTGGGTCTTCTGATACAGGGGCGCTGATAATCACCATCGTTCCTCCTTCTGGCACCCGCTCCCCATGTACCCCCCATGTACCCCCCATGTACGCCGCACGGAGAATAGGTGGAAAATAGGTGGAACATCGAGGTGCCGCGCCACAGATACTTCTGTTCATTTACCTCTTATCTTCTACTGGGCCTCTCTATCTCTACTTCTCCACTCTCAGCTCCTTCTTCAGCTCTTCGCCTTTTCGCCTTTTCGCCTTTTTACCTCTTCACCCGGGGAAGGCATCATCCTTCTATTCAGCATTCTTTCTCTTTCTCTTTCCTTGCTCATGCCCTGCCCATCCTTTGGCGTAGAAAACCTCCGTATGAAGTCAATGCCAATGCCAATTTTACCGCCGCTCGTCTCCTAATTCCTCTGCGCCCGTTCAAGACCACTATGCTTGTCCACTCCTTTCGCCGTCAGCTCCTACTGTTGTCGTTTCTTGCCTTTATCTTTTTCGTTACCTTTTTTAAAGAGTGGCCTTATGTGAACAATCTGAACTATGATCAGCTATCCTTCGGCCCTACTCCCAGTCCTTCGCCGGAAACCACACCAGAACATGCACCTGCACCCGTATTCCATGCGCCATCGTCGCCCAATACCATTGACGTGCCGGAGAAGGCGCCTTCGCCTACGGGAATGAGACCAGAAACGCTTCTATACTCCGCCAAGCCAGCCGCTAGTACTTCTGAAGCGCCAGAGCCAACAAACACATTGGAATATATGGCAAGCATGCTTAAGTGGAATAGACCGGGGAAGGACAATAAACATTGGCCGCCTTATGAGGATTATCGCAATACCGACTATGACCCGAACAGATGGGAGGAATTCAAAATGTACGCATTAGTACTTTGTAGAGCAATAGTGCCTATTTTACTTGACTACAAGTGCTGACATTTTATCTTGTGGCAGGGACCATAGGATCTACGATAATGGTGTCGAGCAGCTAAACGAGACCGCCAAGTCTTTGTTATTACCCTACCTTCCATACCCGAAATACAACAGCCCGGAATGGCGAGAAAAGTGGAAAGGAAAATACGTTGCGTGCAAAGGAGCCAGGGGAGTGCCATTAACCGACAGTAAAGAGGACCAGATTATGGCCTACCGTGGTCTACCCAACGATTTCCCCGAGCCTTTGGTCAGTAGACCCGACGCTGTAGGACTTGATTCAGACGTGTGCTTCGACCGCTACTCGCGTTATGGCCCTTATGGCTTTAATGACGCTATCGGCAAGCCGCAAGTGGACTGGAAGAACGTCAAATGGGGCGAGCTGCAGAATCAATGTCTCGCGCAAAACAAGGCGCGATATCGTCCCGATGCCCGACGCCCTACGAATATGAGGCCCGGTGCTGAACTCAGGGAGGAGCCGATGGATACTTCAGTACACACGGAGTCGAGACGGGCTAAAGCTGATAAACCAACCCCTTCGTACCATTCGCGCACCGCAGTCCTAATCCGTGCATACGAAGGCTACACCTACGAGGAAAACGACATTCTAGCCATCCGAGCCATGATAACCGAGCTCTCCCTCTTCTCCGGCGGCGAGTACCAAGTCTTCCTCCTCGTGCAGATCAAGAGCAAGACTGCCGACATATTCGCCAGCCCCAAAAACTACGATGAAGCCTTGCGCCGGTACGTCCCCTCGGAGCTCCGCGACATCGCCATCCTGTGGCACGAGTCCATCTTCCAGGCCTGGTACCCGGCCGTCACGGACTGGCAGGTCTACTGGCACCAGTTCATGTGCGTGCAGTGGTTCTCGCAAACCCACCCGGAGTTCGACTTCGTCTGGAACTGGGAGACCGACGCCCGCTACACCGGCAACCACTACCACTTCCTGACGCAGCTAGCCGCCTTCGCCGCCAGCCAGCCCCGCAAGCTGCTCTGGGAGCGCAACAGCCGCTTCTACCTCCCCGCCGCCCACGGCACCAACTACTCCGCCTTCGCCGCCGACACCAACGCCCGGGTCCTAGCCGCCCACGCCGCCGGCCACATCCCCAACGACCCCGTCTGGGGCCCACGGCCCTACGCCAGCGCCTCCCCGCCCCAGCGCCCGCTCGGCCCAACCCCGCCGCACCCGCAGACGCACGACAACTTCAGCTGGGGCGTCGACGAGCCCGCCGACCTCCTGACCCTGCTGCCGCTCTTCGACCCCCGCCAAACCCACTGGTCCTACAAGGACAAGATCTGGAACTACGTCGCCGGGGTCCGGCCGACCTTCACGCCGGAGTCCCCGACCGACCGGCTCTTCGCCCACCCCGGCTTCGCCCGCCTGCACCGCCGCGTCTTCGTCAATACCGTTGTGCGCCTGTCCCGCTCCCTGCTGCGCGCTATGCATGTCGAGAACCGCGCTGGTCGCGCTATGGTCGCTGAGATGTGGCCTGGCTCCGTTGCGCTGCAGCATGGCCTCAAGGCTGTCTATGCGCCGCATCCTGTCTGGGCGGACCGCGTTTGGGCGCCGCGGTATGCTGATGCCGTGTTTAATGCTGCTGGCGGTGGTGGTGCTGCTGCTGCTGGGGGTGGGGAAGGGGTCGCTGCGGGGCGCTGGGGGGAG
>KV748459.1:0-19545 GCA_001692915.1 Glonium stellatum | reverse complement strand
AGATTTTCGCAATACTTTCGAAAACCACAGTAGGTTAGCACAGTAGCATTTGGCCCGCCAAAATCTCCTGATTTACAACACCCCGCTTCCAGCCCTCTAGGCATGGCGGCATGCTGCATATCGGGTAACAAGCATGCCGACTGTGCGAGCGTGCCCATGTGCCGATAAGAGCCCGGCGTGCCCGGTAACTCGGGCATATGAGACGCGCGGAAGTTTGCAAGATGACATAGGGCTCCAAAGCATTCAACGTATACCCTTTCCAATAACCATTATAGGGCCTGTTGCAGAATCCATGGCCGTCACCTGTCACCTTACCTTATCCTTTGTGCTGCCCATTTTTGTAAATTTTCTCAAACCATAGGGTTATCTTACATCATTCCAAGAAAGATGGACAGTTTCCTCCATCATAGAGAATAGCTAAAGAAACATTTTACCCGACGTATCAAACGCTAACTAAACCTGCAGTGTCAAATACCGCAAAATTCTTGTGTCTAATATCCGTGAAGCCATTAGGTCAAGTTGTTTGCGCGCCTCAGCCAATGCTAAAGTGGACAACACGGTGCTCAGCTAGTATAAAGTCGTGGACTTCAAAAAGGGCATATCTTACTCTTCCAGGGCGAGATAAATCTCAGCGGCTGCCCTTCCGTAGCCCAATAATTATATCATTGTTCCTCATTACTCTGATTCTTGGTTTTTTTCTTATGCTCCTTGACCCCTTCCTAACAAGCCAAGCGCATTCACTAGCAGGGACGATAGAAACAACAGAAACAACGGAAACGGCGGAAACGGCAGAAACAACAGAAACAACAGAAACAACAGGAATGACTGACTCAACCTGAGTTCTTATACTTCTGAATTTCGCCAAAGTATTTTCTGCTGTCATATATTTATTCAATATGTCGATTTCATCAAGACCTCCATCCTTTGAAACCCTTCCTGCCGAAGTCGTTGTAGAGGTTATCGCAAACGTCGAATTCACTCCAAGCACGTTTAGAGATCTTCATATTGTCCACAAACGCCTCACCGAAGTACTCTGGAACTACCAACAATCTATTACGAAGTCTATTACTCTTTCACAGTTCCCAAATGTGCTTGTCGACTTTCCCACAGCGACGTCCCGGTCTTATTGCTGGCTTTCGAAGTGCAGCCGACGCTACGATGTTATTGAAGATATCACCAGCATCCTGTTATCGTATGATAATACCTACAGAGTCAGCAAGCATAACGCATCGCTAGTTTCAGCAGGCTTCCTACTCCTTTACCGGTTACAGGACCTGCGTAAGTTAACATGTAGCATTCTTTAAATTCTTAACCAAGACGTCACTAGTGTGCATTTTCAAGGCTTCCCACAAAACCTTTGCAAGTTTTCGTCAAAACAAAGTTCTCATTCAATTTCCACAATTCAAGTCAGCTAACTCTCAGCAGCGGAATATTCTAGCAAAGTCAACCTCTTGAAGGCCCTCCCAATCGATTCCCTGATTTCTATTTTCCTCGCCCTGTTCTACTGCAAAAGTTCTGCACGTGACTATGGCGTCGGCATGATAAACAAAAACTATTACCACGACATACGTGAAATCCGCTCTGATATTGAGCTGGTCTTTACGGAATTAGGGATGGTACATGGCCCACAGTTCCTCAGGGATAGTCTGCATGGGGCGGCTCGTGCTGATTCGTAAGTTTAGAACCTCCGTTGGATACCTTCGGAGTCAACTAAAATGCCATTATTTCATAGAATCCTTCTTCAGGCATGGCATCTCAAAGAGCTCGGAGAGCTACCTGACGACGAGGGCCTAAGTATAGCCCAAGGTACTCTCGAAAATTTACACGAGCCATATCGTCGAACCATCAGTAGCCATCTCCGCGAGATTTGTGCTGAAAGGATGGGATGCAAGCAAGGCGATGTTCTGTTACGGATGTTGGAGATGATTGAGGTGCCTAATCATCGTTTAGCGTGGCTCTGCAGGACAGACCGAACGAAGCTGGTGCTTGGATTACCATTGGATGATAAAGTTAGGTCGTAGGAAGACGATTGAAGACATTAGGACGTCGACCGTAGAAGGTCGGGGTTTGGAATGTGTTCATGTCTAGATAGAAGTACTTTGTAATGCGATGCTCCTTGCGGTGCTCCTTGCGGTGCCTCTTAAGCCTGAGAGAATTACTTAATATCATGATATTAATCTAGATATACCGATTCCATTTGAAACCAAAAATCCTTGAGTATTAGATTTTTCTCGACAAGGGCATCATCCGCTGTGGCTTGCGGATCCTACGTGTATAATACGCAATAAGTAGCCGTGACGTTTCAAACTTAGGAAACCCTGAACAATTCAGGTAAAGAGTACTTTGCGCTCTTACGCAAACCGGTCATTTTTGCACGTATGATACATGCAATCGTGCGCTAGTCAACATATTCCCTTATCGTAGAGTGTGATATAGTCGAAACTTTGAGATTGCTTAGCTTAAAAGTATCGTACGCCATGAGAACAGCATCTTAGAACAGCATCACGATCATAAAATCATGGTATATACTCCGGCCATGATACGCTAAGCCGCTACAAGATCAAATCCATATACATGCCCTAAGTCCAAGTATTATGATTGGAAGAAATATACTCTTATTTCTTGCCGGACTTTTTAATGCCTTGCTGTCCGGAATTCAAAGGGCCTTTACCCTTGGCCTTGGCAGCCATCTCTTCCCTGACTTTCTTATCTGAACGGAAAACTGGAGTCAGCCGGGCTGTCGCTCAGTTGGAGCTGAAGTGTTGCAGGCGATGTTGGTGGGTGAAGAAATTATCTACGAACCGGCTGCCTGCTTCTGCTTGAAAGCGACGTCGTCCTCGTCCTCTTCTTTCTTTGCCTTCTTAGGCTTCTTGTTGTGGATTGGGTTAGTGCCGGCTAGAAAAAGCATATAGTCAGCTCCACCGATATTCGAGAACTATTAAATCAGGAGGCTTACTCCCTTAGCCTGAAGGCATCTTAATCTCTGATGTGACACGGCAGTGTTAGCGGGAGAGCGAGAATGTTAGTATAGGATTCTTATATGCTTGCTGCGAGATTGTTGGCAGATTGAAGCTTGGAGGCGACTGGGCTCGAAAA
The DNA here is from genome assembly GCA_001692915.1 of Glonium stellatum. NCBI lineage: Eukaryota > Fungi > Ascomycota > Dothideomycetes > Gloniales > Gloniaceae > Glonium > Glonium stellatum. The sequence continues at coordinate 16,449 of KV748459.1, read as the reverse complement.
CTTGAAGACGGGAGGCGGCTAGTGTGCACGTGCCGTCGTGTTTGCGTGTTGGGAAGCGTCGAAGGCCTCTCTATGCCTGACCTCATCAGTCATAACAACTATTCAACTTTATGTTAAATCTTGGAAGATCTTTCCTCAAACATGGTTACGCAAATGCGCTGAATGATCCTGGGTTTCTTGCTACTCAGAGTTCTCTATTGAGTGCTCTGGCTTGTGCTTTACCGTAATGCTATTTTGATAGTGGTTTGAAAGGATGTCTAATAAGACAGCTTTGGCTTACCCCTTTCTAGTACTCCCGAAGCATTTTAGTCCGGCTACTGTCATGAAAATTTGTGAGGAGAGTATGTTGCTTTTCCACAGGCGCGCAAGGATAGTATTACTCTTGGGTCGAATGGAGACTTGCCTTGGTGGATTTACAGTTGATAACGAAGTCATCTGAGTTGCGCCTGGGTTCATCATATATACGCACTCTGCTTTCGTATCAGGTTTGTTCAATTCCTATTAACCCTAGAAATCAATTCGTCATTGCTCATATTTGGCTGAACGTGTTGGGAGCCTTTATTTCAGTCCGTCACCGGTAAACACATCAGACGAATAACTTAATTATACCTTAAAAGCCTAGAATAATTGCAGCTAAGTCTAATATTGCATTCTATGGTCACCACTGATCGCGGTCTTAGAAGAATGACCCCAATTATAAAGAATTTCTCCGGGAGGAACACGATTCACAGCTGAAGACGCGGCAAGCAGCCAAGAGCTGCTTGCCCCTACGAGACCCTCTAATTTCTACTTTCACAAAGGGCAACTCAGGAGTGATGGATAAACCAACACCTAGTGGCTGGCACCACCGAAGTCTTCCCGGAATGGTGCAGGCTTGCCACGCGATGCTCTTGGTATATGTTGACCTGCCGCGCAATTGGCTTTCGGTGCATGGGGGAAGGGCCCAGTTTGGTGCTCGGTCCGCGAATCTAAGCCCTCAGATTGGTCTTGTTTTCGGCCAGAAATCTGAACGTCGCTTCGCCTGCAGCTTGGCCTCCGTTCTAACAACCGTCGATGGGTATTTCACCTATTGGTGGAAAATCTGCATCAGATGGAACCATCACCAAATGAGGCTGGCCTCGAAGAGCAACATCGTTTGGTAACTTTGCGGAGAACAAGCACGATGCCTCCTAGGGCTTTGGGGCCCCGGATTCTACCATTTACTCACCGGGTTCTGATGCATCTTTTGAGGCCTGCCAAACACTTGTCGATCCTGATTGGTGTGATCATACCCTATGCTTGTCCCGTCTGCTCCCCAACCCCGGATTATATGGGTCCTCCCCGGTTAATGCATTCCAGCTATCGGGACGAGCGTCAGGCCTATGCTTGCCACTAGACCCTTCATCGCCTTATTGTATATATTTTTGAAAAGGTGCTCCACTCTTGGTCGACTGTTCACTCGACCCCTTCCTCAAGGTCGTATATCACATCCTTTCGTTCTGTATTAAGTATTCTTGTTTTACTTTGGGGGATTTCATTACAAGGGCCGAGGACTGATCCATATCGCCAGTTATCATGGGTTTAATGACAGGTAAAAGGGCGTATAACTGGTATGCCAGCCAGCTTTCTTCCAGCTTATGGCTCCAGCTAACAGATGAGTTGACAGGTACATCTCCTTAGTGGCAGCATCTTGCATGGTTTTGTATGGATACGATACTTCAGTCTACAATGCAGTCCAAGGATCTAAGCATTGGGTTGCTTATTTCAATAAACCAGTATGCATTTCTTTACATTATCACTTCGTGCGCCTAGCTCATGGTATTTTATAGAACACGCAGACAATCGGAGCAGTCAACACTGCTTACACTGTCGGGGCCATTGTCGCAGGATTCTTCTTTGGAGGACCTGTCGCTGATTACTTCGGACGTCAAGTCGGTATGGCTGTTGGGTGTGTCCTCGTGATTATTGCAACTCTTATCCAAACGTTTTCCCCCCGAGGCAACATCGGATGCTTCATTGGTGGTCGTGTCATTATTGGTTTGGGCCAGGGTCTTGCTTTAAGTAGGCTTTTTTAGACTCTGTTTGGAACAGCAACTAAATCGGTGCAATAGCTGCTGGCCCTATTTATATTGGCGAACTATCTCCACCTGAGATTCGTGGAACTATTATGTCGTTTTGGTAGATGTTCTATAGTGTTGGCAGCTTTATTGCGTAAGTTAACCCCTTTCACATTTGTCTGTATACATGATACTAAACTGCGATAAGTTACTGGGTTAACTATGCCTGCTCTAAACATACCAGAACGCTTGGTGAATGGGACTGGAAGATGGCCGTGATTTTCCAGCTGCTTGTCCCTCTCGTCATCCTAGCCCAACTCTGGGCCATCCCTGAGACACCTCGCTGGTACATACAACATGACAACCGGATTGAGGCTGCTCGTGCTTCCCTCTACCGTGTACGTGATACGGATCAGGAGGTTGAAGACGAAATCTTAGTTATCCGTGAGGCCATTGAGTTCGAGAAAGAAGCCATTTCCAGCAACTACTCCGCTCTTTGGAAAGATAAATCCGTCCGTAAGCGGTTGTTACTTGCGTTTATCCTCAACGCTGGCCAGCAGATTACCGGACAGGGAACACTCAACACATACAGCACTATTGTGTACAAGAAAGTATTCAAGGATGCTTCACAGATTGCTTTAATCAATGCTCTCAATGCTACTTTCGGGATTCTGTTCACGCTCAACGCCACCTGGACAGTTGACCGCTTCGGACGCAAGTTCCTTTTCATCACTGGCGCTATTGGTATGTCTATCTGCATGCTGATCGTTGCCACGGCCGAGACACAAACACCCAGTCCTAATGGCACTAAAACGGTTCCCGTTGGTATATCAATTGTTTTCTTGTTGTTCTTATTCGCTTTCTTCTGTAAGTCGGAGCCTCATGAACCCTTGAGCCACTTCCTTTGCTGACACTCTCTACAGACAAACCATCGTGGGGCGCGACAACTTGGATTTGGACCTCCGAAGTCTTCTCCATGAATGTGCGTGCGTAAGCTGTCGGCATGGCCTCGCAAACGCAAAACGTCGCCAATGCCATCGTGCAGCAGTTCTTCCCGACTTTCCTCAATAACTGCGGCTTCTACGCCTTCTACATGTTTGCAGGCATCTGTGGCATGCTCGCTGCTTTCGTCTGGTTCTTCGTGCCTGAGACCAAGAAGATTTCGCTCGAGGAGATTGACGTGCTGTTCGGCGGCTCCAATCATGTCGAGAAGGGTGCTGACTTGGTTGGCGCGGACGACGCGCATCATGCGAGACTAGAGAGCATCGCGATTGATGGAGATTATAAGGGTGGCGCGCAGGTCCGGGAAGCGAGCACGGGGACACAGGGTACAACTATTGTCCGCTGAGCGGATGGAAATTCATGGTCTGGGAAAGGTAGTCGTGATTACTTGGGAGAGAACATTAGTTCGTAATGGTATATGTTGGTGCCGTTGCGTAGTGTCTACATTTAGCTCGGATTGGTTATACCCTTACCATTTGTTATTGAATGGCCAATTGTGATTTGGTGTCATGGCATCTCTATACGAAAAAAGTGAAGCGCTGGAGTATTTCTGATTCTCGATTGTGTTGCCATGCTTATGAATACCTATTTTACCCTAAGATATTCCGCTTTCAAGGATTCGAGTCCAGAAAGAAGGAGCTAGGAGACGTAGTTGCAGCCTACTAGTTACCTTAGATTTGTGCCTTTTACTCTAAGAGCGAGCTGAACATAGTTGTGCAAGCTGTTAGTCTGTTTAAATTACTCTAGTCACTATCCTTATCGGCGCTTTTAGTCGGTTTTCCTTCCCCTGAAGCTTAATATTGCAAGATCTGATAAGCTCATAAATTGGGCTATCTGCTTGTGTATTTGGAGGACTGGATAGGAGACCTAGCGATTAACTGAAAGACGATATTGGTACAAACGGAAGACTATTTCATCATCGGTGGGGTGTCGCTGCGGTTACGGTAACCACAGCTAATTGTCTTTTCAGAAAACGAATACGTCATAAATTGATGAGAGATCAGTATTGGAGGCCGTTCAACCAACCGACGATGTGCTGCGTCAGATATGTTGTTGTGGGAATTGACTAAAACGCCAGTGCTTACGGTTTAGGGGATTTTCCCGCAGCCCTGAGTCGAGGCCCCTGGCTACGCATGGATGCTCGCTACCCGCCAAGGGACGGTTCATGTTAAATCAAGGGGAGGTTCTGATTGGTTGCTTCGAATAAACGTGGTGCCAAGATTGGTTTGTGGTTGCTGCCATGACGACGGAACACGATGTGTTGGCGCGGGTAACCTTCAACCCTCCCATCCATTGACGATCGAGAAGATTCTGATTCAGCTATAATCGCAATCGAACAGCCTGAAGTAAGTCTTCAAAGCATCCACGCCCCTTGACTACATCCCTTAAATCGATACTAATCTTATTGCTTTTTAGATTCTAGTGCTACACTCTCGTTATCTCCATCATTTGATAGCCCCGAAGCTGGGCGAGCAACACGACCGCCGGCAGGCGCATTCCTCGACTTCTTTTGATAACTCTTCTCCATGGGAAATATGCGGAATGCTCTTATCTCCATCCTCGTGCTCCTCATTACGGTGGCCAGCGCCACTCCAAACCTTTTCGCACCCTTCCTCGAAGCTCAGCTCGAAGAAACGTTAACGGAGGGCAACGATACAGCCCCGCGAAATGAGCTTGTGAAGCGGCAAAGCAATGGTTGTGTTAGCGGTTATGATTCATGCGCAAACTTGGGCGCTGCCGGTCTATGTTGTAGGTCAGACAGCGTATGCTCAGCTGACGCTGCCGGGCATGTCGCATGTTGCCCTCTCAATGCGGCGTGCACAGGAACAATCGGCGGAGGTGTAGGAGCTACGCCGACTACGACAAGTAGCATTCCTTTCGTCCTCGCCGGTACAACTACGACGTCAGCAAGCTTCTACTTCGGAACAGCCACCGCTACGGTAGCGTCTATACAAGGTGCAACAAGCGCAGCGACCTACACCCGCTCTACGGTATCCAATCAGTACTACCCCTTCGCCTACATTCCAACTACTTACACCAACGCAGCCGCTTGCACTTCAGCTTATTCGAGCTGCCAGACTGACGTCTCAAGCTGCACTGCGGCACTCACTGGAGGCATTCACGGCGTTACAATCTCTGGCCCCAACGGTGGCGTTACCGTTTCAGCAATTACAGCTACAATGGATCCAACGGCTGCCAGCCAGATTTGCCAGAGCCTGAGCTCGCAAGCTTGCTATGGATTGCAGGTTGCAGCTTGTGCAGCTTTCGGAACAGGAACAGCAAACAACGCAGGGAGGAATAGATGCGGGAATTTATACGGGATTGGTGCCGGCGTGGCGATTGGAATGGCAGGGCAAATGCTTCGGTGACATGAGTAGGGGCTGGGATGCTTTATGTTGACATGTTATTTTGATACACAAAAGGGCTGGTTAGGTGTTGTGATTTTATGGAAGTGCTTTGTTGCATAGCACTGGCGTTTGTGTGGTTTGGCTGGAAAGCCCAGGAAATATAATTCCCCTTGAAGTTGCCGAGATCTTTTTCCGAGGGCTTGAAGCTTTGTATTAGTTGCTCGTTATTGCTATTCTATTATCAAATCTGTTTTCTGTTTAGTCTTCCACTAATTATCAATGTGGGAAAAATTGCAACAAATAACGCTTCCAAAGTATTTGAAGACATGAGATTTAAAATATATAAACCCAGCGTCTTATCAGAGCTCGGTAGATATCTTGTTAAGCTCGTATGGGTTTCAAACCATTTTTCCACTAGCTAAAGCCTTACGGCATCCCCGGGTCCACCGCCTTGCGGTCCCCGCTCGCCGCTCGGCAAAATATTTCATGACGCCCAGTCGTTGGAGGGGTCCAATACCCACGTCTTACCTTGTAACTCTATTTTACAAGCTTCCCTTAACTCACAACTTTACCTTATCATGGACCCAGAAAGTAAACCCAAGTTTGCCATTCACGAAGCAGCTCGAGAAGGCCATAGTATGTAGGTATCTATATATTTGCCTCGGGAACATGACTAACGCCCCACTTTAGCCAACATTGTCGAATCGCTCCTAAATGTGAGCTGCCCTCTGCTCCAAGCCTTTCCAATATTGGCAAGGATTCTCTCTTACGTGCGATCTTATAGGCAAATCCTAAGCTCATGTCCCGTAGAGATGAGGATGACCGTCTGCCGCTCCATTGGGCTGTCTCTTACAATCGGCTTCCAATTGTCTCGCTGCTTGTTCAAAGCAAAGACTTTGATGTTGACGCACAAGTATGACACGAATTAAAGCATGAACAAATATGAGGATACAGCTGACGTTCAGTTTACAGGATGGTTCTGGTTGGACACCACTCATGATGGCCGCTAGTCGAAAAGAAGCAGACGAAATCGTAGACATACTCCTTCGGAAGGGTGCGGATGTTAATATGAAGAGTAATTTCTCTATTTCTTAGCTATATTGTATCAGAAATATAGTAACTGATGTAACCAAGACAATAATGGCCAGGTACTACCCTGCTAGGCATTCATCAACATATCTCAATGTGTTGTCGCTCACACCCAACAGACAGCTCTCCATTTTGCAGCCTCTAAAAACAACCTCGACATCGCGCGTAAGCTCATAGCTAATAAGGCGTTTGCTCGTGTAAAGGATAAACGTGGTCAACTAGCGCTGCATCGAGCGGCTGCGGCAGGCTCCGTGCCTATGATGAGATTGTTGCTGGAGGCCAAGAGTCCGTTGAATGCTACGGATATTGATGGAATGACTGCTTTGCATCACGGTGAGTGTTATTACGATTTCACTATGGGCCGCTGTTTGGTTGGAGTACAAAGGCTAACAACCCCTCAGCGATTTCCGAAGGCCATGGCGATGCCGCTTTATTACTTTTACAAGCGGGTGCAGAGACAGACAAGGACCAAGAAGGGCGATTAGCAATTGATCTTGCACCTGATGCGAAGGTTGGTATTGGTTATGGGCTCTTCAATCTTTATTAAATTGAATACTAATGTGGACCAGACAAGGAAATTCATCCTCCAGAGCGCAGAGCGGGAGGGCATAGATCTGGAATAGCTAATCATACAGTTCACTTGAAAAGTGAAAGAATTCCTGTCCAAGCCTAAATTCTCCGCATGCCTAAAAAACGCCACGAGCGCCCTGAGGTAATCAAGCACGCTTACCATCCTAGAATAACAAGAGGCGTAGTACCCAGAATTGCCTATGTCTCTAAAATAATCCTGATTGTAGAATCGAACACTCAAACAAGGTCCCAGCCCCGAAAAATGCACTTTTCTAGGTCATAGTCCTCTCAACCAAATCCCTATAAATCTTCTTCAGATCCAACACATCAATGGTTAGCTCTTCCACCCTCTCGCTCTTCTCTCCCAGCATTTCCAGCGTAGTCTGGTATCGCTCATCCATCTCTCTTAATTCTTTCTCCAATTTTACCACCTTCTCATCGCTTGTCCGCTTCTCTTCCACTTCTCTCATCAGCGCAACAACCTCTTCGCGTGCTTCATCGCGCTGAGCTGCTAATCGCGCCATTTCCTCTTTTGAAGTCGCTTTTTCGGATTCAAGACGACGCACTGCGGCGCTCATACGTTCAACCAACTGCACAGATGGACCAGCGCCTACTGTACTAACGGAGATCATGTCATTGATGGTACGGTGAGGAGATGAGATATTATCAAAAGCTTCGTCGTGGTCGAAGGTATGAATTGACGGCGTCTGCGACACATTCGCGCCATTAAGCTGCGAGAGCGATGACGGAATTGAGTCTTGACGGTGAGGTGTACTCATGCCCGTTTCAGGGGTACGGTTTGGTTGGGTGGATGTACGCCGACTCGGTGGGCGGTCTAGCATACGATCCATTGGGGTCAGCGTAAGTTCTGTTGAAACTGTCCGGCCCACGTTCCTACGAGCATGGAGGCCAAGCATGTCTGGGCTGGAGTGTTTTCTTGTTGAAGAGCCTGCCGCGGACGGCGATTCTGCGCGAAGGTAATTTGGATCTGGAGGCATCACATTATTTGTCTGCACCTCTAATCGCCATTTCGTCTTTTCCTCTTCAATCCGCTGTTTCAACTCTGCTTCCCAAACTTTCTTCTCGCGCTCGATCTCCGCTCGTGCATCCTGCACTGCTGTCTCTGCTTGGGCCAACCTCGCCTGCAGTTTTTGATTTTGTGCTCGCTGCTCAGCTAGATCTTGTTCTACCGTCCTAGCCCGGTCGCTGATATTCTCGAGCTCATCTTCGAGTCGTCGCGCCTTGGAGTTTACATCTCGGGCTTTGCGGCGAATATCGCTTTCCCGCTTAGCGGCCTCGTCACGCTCCTTTTCGAGAGCAGCGACCCGAGACGTGAGAGTGCTTTCGATACCTTGCCAGTTTTCGGAAGCGAGAGCGTATTGGGTCTGCAGAGTCTCAATTTGGCGAAGGAGTTTCGCCTGTGAATCGCCTGTAGCAGATGAAGAGACTTCTTCGGTGCGAGCACGAAGGAGTTCTAGTTTAGTCTCGAGATTCTGAACACGTCTAGTCAGCGAGAGTATAATTACAATCCATATCGCGGTAATACTTACGGCTATCTCGCTCTTCAATTCAAGCTCTGAAACTTTCGCTCTCTCCTGTTGCCTGGCCGCTTCCTCCTTCAAATCTCGAATCTCATTCCTGGCTCGATCTTCCACTAGCTTCTTCTCGATCCGTACATTCTCAATGTCCTCACGGAGCTCCGTAGTGGCTCTCTTCTCAGCTTCCAATGCTCCTGACTGTGCCCTTTTCTCCGCTTCCTCAGCCCTCATCAATGCATCGTTTAATTGCCGTCGCAGCTCACCAATAGTCAATCCAGCTTCCTCGCGTTCTGCTCGCAGAGCATCAAAATCCTTTTCTATCCTCCCCACAATCTTGAGCTTCTCCTGTGCCGCTTTTTCAGCAGCCTCAGATCGCTTAGCCCGCTCTGTGGCTTCATTTATGCTTTTCTCGGCCTTTGAAAGCCACTGCTTAAGCGAACCAATCTCCTTATCTGTTTCGGCGGCCTTCACGCGCAGCTTCTTAATTGTTGTGAGGTGTTTTAACTCCGTTTTAGAGAGGTTCTGTCCTTCTTCCATCAGCGCTGCTATCTGGGCGTCCTTTTCCGCAAGCTTCTTTTCTATGGGGTCTTTAGTGTCTGGAGACGAAGCTGCAGCACGAGCTTGGGTTGCGAGAGACTGTGAGAGGTAGGCTAATTTGGATTGGAGGGTGTCGATGCGTTCGAGGTGGGAGTTTAGCTCTTCGCGATGTTCGAGGAGAGACCCTTCATGAGTTTTGCGGAGGGAGGAGAGCTCCGACTCGTATGAGGAAGGGCTGCGGGGGGAAGGGGTATCAGATTCGGCGCCATGGGTTGTAGAGAGATCGATAGAGGGGCGAGATAGGGGCGAGTCGAGGGACATACGAGGTGAAGGTGTTGGAAGGGCTTGAGTTTCTGGTATTGGCTTGGGCATAAAAGGCGAGCTGGCGGCCTCTGCAGGTACAGCCTCGGAAGTCGTCCGCGGAAGCTCTTCTGCCTGCGTATCATCAGACTTCGAGGGCTGGTCAGCCTGGGATGGTTGATGAGGCGTAGTTTCTGGTGTCGTGTCTGATACTTTAGAATCCAAACTCGTTCGGCCAAGATCAGGACTCAATGCCGGACTAGCAGCTCGTGATGGTAGCTCAGAAGAAGTTCTCCTAGATCCTGGCCTTTCACCTCCCTTTACGACAGCTTTGGCTAGTCGATCTTGCAGTCTAGTATTAGGTCTACTCCTCGATGAGTTCCGCGATAATCCTAAACTGTCAGTCCGGTTCAGAAACCCCGGGGCGCCAATGCGATAATATTCCAGTTTGGTTCTGCTTACCTTGCTCCTGTTGTAATCTCGCCTTCTCCGCAGTAGTCTTTTCGGCGGCAGCTTGCTTCGCTACTTCCTCCGCAGCTCTACTCCGTGCCGACGCCTGGTCATCTTCGGCCAGAATAGTATCCAGGCGCGACTCAATACCGGCGACAGCGCCCTGCAGCAGAGAACCCCATCGTGAGGTTTGCTTCGGCTTCTGTGCCGGAGCACTCATGCTGAGAAGCTATGCAGCAGCCCTAGGGATTCTCGAATGCTCGAATGGTACAAATCTACGCTTGGGCCTTCCGCCGTTTCGAGAGATTCATAGCTCGACCGATTGTTGTGGGGTTGTTCTGTGGTGGGGAGATGGACATGCGGGATGCGGGTACGGTGTTAGAAAGCTTAGACGCGCGTGAGGAATTCCCGGGTTATTGGTGGTGGAATGTCTAAATCGGGATTACGAGGACAGCAAGGGCATCAAGCATGGGGTTGCGGCGGAGGTTTCGGCGCAGTCGGGGAGAAACTTAAGCGCCGGTGTCCCGTGGGGGTTCCCGCCAAGTAAAGAAGGTGCAACGACAACATATTGCATCCATCCTCCTACTTAATTTTCGTTATATTTTCAAAAACTATCAAGTCAAAATGGCCATTGCAGTAAGATAATACAATTTCGTTTTTGTTGCTGAAGTCGCGTTGTGACCTATCCGTGTTCTGGCCTCAAAGCTGATTGCGTGTACGCGTCCTGAGAGCGGAGTACGGCGGATACGCATTACTTTGTACTTGATCTCCCAGGGGCTAGCGTTTCAAATATTATGAATTGAATAGTTCCTCTATTCCTCCAGCGGAATATTTTCTTTTATCTAACAGATAGCCCCTGTCAAAACCAATTGCTCCGTAAACTAGCTTGCAAATGCACTCTTTCAATTTTAATAAGCGGGAATCTGTTGCAAATTCCTAACTTCAACGTTTTACTGATTGTATTTGCTCTCAGGCAGTCGGACAGATATGCTCAACAGCCAGCATGGCTCACAACCTCCAACAATGCCGGCTCCTTGTGCAGAAAGCAGTATCAGCAGGCGCAAAAGTGCGCTTCCTTCTACTCAACTCACATCTCTATAACTATAGCTCAGTTATGGCAGTAATAGGCTCTATTTCTTCCCGAAGCGAGCGATTACATAGCTTCCTCAGCTACCGAAACTGTCTCGCTCGTAAAATCTGTCACTGATAGCGAGTTCGTGTTAGGGCTTCAGGACGAAGCTCGAAACGCAAGGCTACCAATCAATGTTGGTGTACACGAACCGGCTGAAGGAGGGAAAAAGGTCAAAAATACTCTGTTGTGGATCGATGATAAGGGAGAGATTGTGCAACGATATCAGAAGTTACATCTTTTTGATGTAGAGATCAAAAATGGGCCAATATTGAAAGAGAGCAAGTAAACCACCCCAATATCTTAGAAAAGCCATCGTTGGCATATATTTACACGTCTGGAATCCGTAGTAGCGTCGAAAAGGGGGAGAGCATCCTCAGCCCCTTCGACACACCAGTTGGGAAAGTAGGATTGATGATATGCTTCGACGTGAGTGACTTCTTTACCGCCCACCTACCGCTTTCCCCTCTCGTCTAATTCTACGTCTTCTTGCTCCTACAATGCCCAAATTACCGCTTAGTCTCCTAAAGCTCCGCTTCCCTGAGCTTTCGCTCTCTCTTCGTCATCGCGGCGCCCAATTGCTCACGTACCCCTCCGCCTTTACGGTCCCCACTGGGGTAGCTCATTGGTCTACTCTCCTTCGTTCGCGCGCTATCGAAACCCAGTCTTATGTCGTTGCTGCGGCGCAATGCGGACCTCACAACGACGCAGGGACACGCAAGAGCTACGGGCATAGTATGATTGTGAGCCCTTGGGGCGAAATTCTCGTTGAATTAGGAGGGGCTAATAATATGGATGGAAAGGTCACAGGAAGGAGAGATATACCAGAGATCGCAATAGCCGAGATTGATCTACCTTATGTGGAGAAGGTGAGGAGAGAGATGCCGTTATTGAGACGGACGGATGTATACCCAGAGATTGAATAGAGATGGATAAATTTTTGTGAGAAAGAACAAGAAGAAATTTAGAAGCGATTAAACGCACCCTTCTCCGTACACTATGAAGGACACATATCGACCGTATCCGAGAGATTTCTAGTTCATTAATCAACGCATGATATCGTGAAGATCGATTGAGAACCCTGAGATTATCATTACTCTCCATGGTGATAACGCATGCCTCCTCTACATAATTTTTCTAACACCGCCCTATTATTCCATATCATTATATTCAAGAGATATAAACTTCCTTTGCCACATGTGTATTCATTTTTGGGGTGCTTTTTTAGATGATAACTACTGAATTCGTGAGTATTTAGCTAAAAGATAACTACATGGCTGAGCCCCTCTAAATCATGTGAAGAAGAGCACAGTCTAACAGACGGTTCGCGCTAGGACCCAGGGGTTAGAACGTGGAATCTGCATTGCTCTCGTGGTCTTTCACGTCACAAGCCTTCTTTTTCTCTCATCTCTCTCATCATAATACTTTTTGCCGCCTTCGTCACTCACGTTATTATCTCGCCCATTAAATATAGCCGAATTGTGGACATTCTCTTTCGTGCAAGCTGGGGTTTGGTGGTGATAGGCCCCTTTTCTTACTATTCTTCCTATATTGATATTTCTTACAATTTCTATCCCTTATATCTTACATTGAATTGATTTCATTAGGAATAGTTCGGACATATTTGCTTTATCCTTCCATACAGACCTGTCCGCGCGGATGCGTTTCATCGCTTCGAAAACATGGCTTCGAGTCCATGAAAGTCTCATGAATTCCAATGCCCTCGGTGCTTGATTCCTCAATGCCCTATGATAGTTTTGGCGGCTCTGGCTTTGTGCGCACCCGACGCTTGTAGAAGTCGTAGTCGCCTACAGCGTCCCCGTAATTGTGGACCGGGTTATTTTCTGGATGAGTTACGTCAAATTGTTCTCTATACTCTTGGGCTCTTTGCAGATATTCTTCTCTAATCCAGATTAGCTTGGAGCGTGGTGGACTGTAAGCTTGATTCAGATGAAAAGAAGTTGATAGTACTTCGTCGTTAGTTGGGATCGAGGGAATGCGGGTAGAGAGGATAACATTGTCAGTAGAATGTGAAGAGTGGGCACAATTTTCGATTTGGGTGGTGTCCCGGTCGGACCGGACCGATTCAGGGAGCCCGCGGCGCAAGTGACGGGTTTCGCGTCCTCGAGTTTTGAGCCGTTTTCCACCACATAGTTTTACTAGTAAAGAAGAGGAGACATTTTTGAAAGTCTTTGTTTTGTGGTGAGAGACTGTGTTTAGAGTGATAGGTCGTATTTCTTTTCTCTTTTACTGCCAGTGGAATTGAGATGCGAGTATAGAACAGGAAATTTGGTGCAAGGGAAGATTATATATGATGATAGACTTCCAACGCTCTGGTCTGTATTCCAAATGGGGTCATGAACTAGCTTGGAATAGCTATTTTAGAGAAAAAAGGTTCTGAGTATAAAGGAAACTTTTGAAGGTTACCGATATCAGAGTGTAACAAAACCTAGCAGTTATACCTTGAGACCTTCAAGCTACAAAACTAAGATCCGGCGTATCCAATCCTACGTAGATACGCCCTTTAAGAACATATAAAGATGATAGAATACTTGCGGCATTAGTTAACCAAAATAATCAAACACTGAGAAGCCTGAAGCTTGAAAGGTGGCTAGACTGAGCCTTTTACCCGCTGTTAAGATAAGCTTCCACAACTAAACATAACTACCCTATCATCATTCTTCGCAATAGTACGCATAATCAGAGAAGCATCTGAGAGCTACAAAGAAGTACAGTAACTATGTTTAGCACAAATCTAAATTCTTTGCGTGGCATCACTTCCACGCCCACATTTTCGACCTTCACCGAATGACTAATGATGGCATGAGCGAGAAATTGCCTAGCAAAGAAAAACAGCAGGCTTCCTCTCTCCTTCCAAGGACTGATTCACAGGATTTGACGCTAAATTCTGCGGCATGATGAGGTTTTTAGGAGAAGCTAGTGAGTCTTTATGAGGTACTTAATATTCTATTTTTGTTCCTACCTCTTTATATCCCGACGCCGCCAGCCATATTGGACTCTTTTGTTCCTTCCGCTGCTCTGATCCAAAGGGGCCTACTTTTCACGAACCACTCCTGAGTCGGCGGCCACTTTCCTAAGCCCTCGTCGAAAAGAGCTATTCGCACAACCGTTTTCTCTCCGCTCCATTTCACTGGAACCGTGAAAAGAGTACAGCCGCAAAGGGAGCAGAAAGCTTTGACCTTGTCGCTTCCGCTAAGAGTCGCCGAGCCAGGAATGGTATGTTCTTTGAGAATTTTGTCGAGACCGTTGATGCGTACAGAAGAGGAAGGGAATATTACCACAACTTGGTAGGGGCCACTGGCGTTCCGTTGACAGTCGCGACAATGACATATGAAAGACAACGATGGCTCTACTGTCAGTGGAATAGCGAGTGAGATCGCATTGCATAGGCAATGACCTAACGTTGTGCCATTTTCCTCGGAAGCTGAAGACATTATGGCTGAATGTGATTTGAGCAGTATCGCGCCGCATAGATGGTCGTGAAAAGTCTTCTAGATAACTATCACGACAATTCAAAGCAGGGGAGAGGCCTCGCGTGCCTCCCTGCTACGGAACATCTCCTTGTCCGGAGTAAAGCTAGCTGTGCCGTTGTAGCTGGTAAGCGTTACAAACTGTCGAGCCCCATGATGTGATCATCGGGTTTGGGTAGACGTGGTCCTGTTCCTGAGCGCGCCATCACAATTAGTCAGACGCTTGTCCTCCCATGGTGTGAGAGGCAACAAGCAACGGGGAAATGCGCGATAAGGGGGAGATTGTGCTGGAGATTGTGCTGGAGGTTCAGCCCTACGGCCCAACCCAGTCAGCCACGCGGAGAAGCACGTCAGCGCCAAGAGAAATTCGAAATTTCCTAAACCAAAACTTCCGTCTGACTCGTGGGCGGACTCCGCATTGCGAATAAATACCAATTGAGTATCCACCTTCTCTTCTTTAATTCCAACCACTTTTGCTGCATACACGCTCTTTACTCACTATATTCTCAGATAAGTTCCCGTAAACAATTATGGCAACGTAAGCTTATAAGGACTTGGAATCAATCAACGGCTAATGCTAATTTATATATATCTATAGTAATATCACCTGGCACCCCTCCCTCTCTCGTAGCGAACGCAATACATACCGCAAGCAGCGAGGTTTTACTATATGGTTCACTGGATTATCCGCGTCTGGAAAATCAACAATTGCAACTGCACTTGAGCAGCATCTTCTTCACCTAGGTCTAGCTGCCTACCGCCTTGATGGCGACAACGTGCGATTCGGATTGAATAAGGACTTGGGGTTCTCTGAAAAAGACAGAAATGAGAACATCCGCAGGATAGCAGAGGTATACTCCCATCGCTCTGGTTTATTGCACCTTGATGTGCCACAGTTGCGCAATTGAGAGGAACAAGCACGCAATACGATAGAGATAAGAGCTGAGCCAAGCACTAACTGTCTTTTTAGGTTGCTAAGCTATTTGCTGACTCCTCAACCATCGCTATAACCTCCTTCATCTCACCATACCGGAAAGACCGCCAGGTTGCCCGCGAGCTGCATGCCGCGACCAATGCCGCCCACCCAGACGACGAACCGCTAGCTTTCATTGAAGTCTTCGTTGATATTCCCATTGAAGTTGCCGAGCAGAGAGATCCAAAGGGGCTGTACAAGAAGGCCCGAGAGGGCAAGATCCCTGAGTTCACTGGAATATCGGCGCCCTATGAGGAGCCAGAGAATCCAGAGATCAGGATTAGGAGCGATCAGAAGAGTGTCGAGGAGTCCGTTGTGGAGATTTTGGAGTATCTGAACAGCAAGGGCCTGCTAAAACTGAACAGTGCCGACGGGAGAGGTCTTGAGTATTGAGCGTTTCCTGGCGTTGTATGATTAAATAGACTTTCCAATGTGCCATATTTTCAATCACTTGTTGATATGCGGCAGAACAGGTGTGATCTTGGAATGCCTTCGGCGTATTTAGGAACACTCGAAAATACACGCTGTTCAGTATCCATGATCATGCGACAAAGCCCAAAACTTCGTAGGAAATACCGCGAGGCTGCCTGGATGACCTAAGGCTACACTGTTGTAGTTGTACGATAGTGCTAAAGGTCGTGAGTTATTTCGAAATCTTTTAGGTAGAGCCTAATCCCATCATGACGCCCAGAGTACGTCGTCTTCCATGATCGCGAGTCATTATCCTGAGTTAAGTATAATAGTCTAATAGTTAAAAAAAATCGGGTTATACGGGTACTAACCCGACAGTCGCCTGGTTTGTCACTTTAGTCAGTGCACCGAGTCTATTTACTGGCACCTGAGGCTTTAGCTTTCAAATTATAGCCTTATCAACTACTGCCGTAGCAATAATGTCTCTAGCAGGAGCAGTGTTGTCGATGATGTTTTTATTTATTGCCTTATAACGATATATTCATTTATAAGAAGTAATAATAATTAAATAATTT
>KV748458.1:0-18581 GCA_001692915.1 Glonium stellatum | reverse complement strand
TGCTCTAGGACCGATGTTCTAGGACCGATGCTGTGCTAGGACCGATGTTCTAGGACTGATGTTTTAGGACCGATGTGCCAGGACTAGTGCTGCTCTAGGACCGATGTTCTAGGACCGATGCTATGCTAGAACTAATGTCCTAGGACTATTATTCTACGGATCAATAATTAATTAATTAATTAATTAGTTTATAGGCTGTCCTAGCCGCCCTAGCCGCAGCTATGCAGCGTTTAACTATAAATATAGGTGCTCTTATATCCTGCTTCTAGAAAATAAGCCCTTTTTAGTTAGAATTACTTCTCTATTAGCTATATATAAAACCCCCTATATATATAGCCCTTATAACTATTCTATATCTCTATACTTATTAGGCCTTTTCTTGCCCTCCTCTACTTCTATATAACTATAATCGCACGTTGATATTATATGGTGAGTACTATAGATGGGACTACCTAGAACTAGCCTAGTAGTCTTGTTCTAAGGATTATTTTTGCTACTTATTCTGCCATTAATAAACTATAGAGAATACATTTAATTTTTATATATAGTTACTTACCTGCCTATATTTTAAGTTATTTATCTACCTAATTTCTATATTTAAGTAGAATATACCGCACTATCTATACTCTATACCCGCACTAGTATTGCTTAATATTAGTCTTATTAATAGTATAGAGATATACGCGGAGGCTAATCTTATCTATTTATATTTATATAATTGCCGAGCTAATTACTCTATATTTTTCCGCATAGGTTTTAAAAGTTGCCTTTCCTAGTTATACCCCAAGTTTATAGAGGTCTCTTCTATATTTAGCCTTCGCCTAGAATTATGTCCATTTAGTCTCTATTATCTTGCGAATAGTGGTCTTTATGGTTACCATTAGTATCTATAGGGAATCCGGCTCCGGTAGTGCTTTAGTGCGAATATATATATTCGGGTTATAGCCGGCTACTTTCTTCGCTGCTTAATTAGCTACTTTGTTTTCTAGTACTTTAACATATATAGAAATTTATTAGAACTAGATTTTCCATCCTTAGTTTTACAGCGTGTTTAATAATTATATAGCTTTAATAAGAATATATTATTTAAAGGCACAGGTAGAGTTTTATATTGCTTAAAGGGCCACCTAGTTATTAGTAAATATCGTATATCTTCTAGGGCTAGTGCTTGCTATATTAACGTTGAGTATTATTTACAGGGCCAAGACTAGGCCCCTAAGCTCTACTGCATATACTATGAAGATAGAGAATAGTCCTATATATTCTCTTTATTCGGCATAGAGCACGGGTACTATTATAGCTGCGCCAACACGGTTATTAATGCCGCTTCCGTTAATGTATATACATATTATTCTAGCTTCTATAGCATTATATTTCCTAATAGCTTTCTCGTCGGACTAGTTAATGCAGACGAATAGCGGGTTTTATTATAGTGGCACTACGTGTGGCTAGTGCTTCTTAAATTAATTAAGCTATATATTATACTTACGTTTTAAGATGCCTAAGAGTTAATTAAGCGGGCTTTAAGTGTTCTTCTCACGGCGGTTTTTTAGTAACATGCCGGTGGTCTCTAATTAGATTATATCTATAAATATAGGGCTAGTTCTAATGCGCATTACTGCTTCT
Organism: Glonium stellatum; assembly: GCA_001692915.1. Lineage (NCBI taxonomy): Eukaryota > Fungi > Ascomycota > Dothideomycetes > Gloniales > Gloniaceae > Glonium > Glonium stellatum. Next base: position 16,955 of record KV748458.1, on the reverse strand, counting down.
AGTGTAGTCTTCTTAAGCTGCTGTCGTCCAGGGAGTAGATAGGCTTTAATGTCCACTGCTGCTCCCGCGGTTATCTAGAACGCGCCAGTAATAATCTGGGCTGCCCTTCTCTACACTTTCTTAATAGCGCTAACCATGCACGCCCCTCTACTTATGCGGCCTTTGCCGGGAATATGCCATGCTAAACAGCCATACATTATCTAAGGTATAATTATTGCTTTATACACATGGCGGAGATTAACTATTCCTATTCCCTAGATTAAGGATACTAAGGCTAATAGAGCCGAAAGACGTTTTATTGCTGCTGCTTTAATCTTCTCGCGATAGTGCTTTCACCGGAGTTTAGTGTCTATATGGATACCCAGGTATTGGCACGATAGAGAGGCATTAATTGTGGCGTGTGGTAGACGAAGGGCGTAAGTGCTGTTTGCCTAAGGGTCTCTTATAAAGTGCACAAGCTTATATTTTACTAGTGCAAACTAAGAGCCATGCGTCTTTACCTATTGCTCCGCCTATTAGTAAATGCCTTTAAGAGTTTTATAGTTGCGTTGCACTGTCGGGCCTATGGCTAGTATTAATATGTTGTTAATATATCCTACTGCTTTTATCTTCTCTATTTTGCATGCCTTAATTAGGTCGGCATTATAGAATAGATATAGAATTGGCGAGACAGGTAATCTCTACAGAATTCCGGTTTAGATAGGGGCCAACGAGGCAGTGTATTCTTATAGCTTAAGGGTAGTAGAGTGGTCGCTTAGAAAGCTCTCTGTCCATTATATAATGTTCTAGCTAACTCTACATTTTTAAAGGTTGTAAAGAAGTCGGTCTTACAAGACGTTATTATATGCTCCGGACACGTTAAGTAGTAGTAGAGAGGCTATCTTGCCTTTAGACTATATCTAGTGTATCTATTAAAGAAGAAAATACATAGCATGCTTTATTAACGCGAGTTTCTAGCCTCCCGTGTATTGGCTTAGAAGAAGTTAATATATATTAGTAAGATATGCGAGTTAGTTTGCAATTATAGCTTCTAGCGCCTTTTCTAATATATTTAGAAGGGCAATTAGCCTATATGATTTTGGCTACGTATAGTCGTTCTTTCCCGGCTTTTAAAGGACTACTATAATTGTATTCTTAAAATGCGTGGGATAGTAGCTATGGTGGAGGCATGCGTTAAAGAGCTTACTAAGGCTTAGAAGGAGAATATTAAGCGTCTTATAAAGAATGCCGTTAGTGATGCTGTTGTCTCTAGGGGCCTTATTTAGGGCGGCTCTGCGAATTACTTTCTTAATCTCTAGTGTGGTAATATCCGGGCACTTAATTAGGGGAGGGTACGCGTACCCTTTAAAGTCCGAGAGGTCGGCTTAAGATGGCGGGGGGAAGAAGAACTGGCGGAGCATATTAGCCTTCTCTTTAGGCTGGTTAGCGAGTTCTCTGTCCGGTTTCCTTAGCGCTGGGGTGCATGCAGACGATAGGTTATGTCTATTCTTGGCCCATTTAACCAGCTTCTAAAGGCCCGACTATAACTCCGATGCCTTCTCTACTCTCTATTAATAGATATAATAAAGGCTCTTATAAATATATTGGCCTTTCTTATTGCGCGCCTGTCGGTAGGCCTTGTAGTTATTATTCTATCTTATTTACTGCCACTTCTAGCGGAATTATTAGACTTTTATATAGACGTTTTTATATTTCTAATTAAACCTAGCGGTTAATTAAGGGGACGGGTTAGACTATAGCGTGGATACATTAATGCCTATATTAAGGGCTTTAACGATAGAAGAGACTAATATATTAATGCTGTCTTCGCCTCTAATCTTAGTCTTAGATATCTAGGGGAGACGTTTCTTAACTATTTATCGCAGTGTCATTACATCCGTCTTTATCTATAGGCGCTTTCTTAGGAGTGCTACTTATTGCCAGCTCTAGTTAATCGCTATAGCAATTGGAAGATGGTCGGAGTTATAGTCTAGGCTTCTATTTATCTTGCAGTGGGTTATACGCGGTGCTAGTTTCTCTAAGGTAAAAATAAGGTCTATTATTAAGTCTCTATCTTTCTATTAGTGAGTTAGGGTCCCAGGCGCTATTAGAAGTTATAGCTGGAAATTCTTAATTATTGTGAGAAGCGGTTAGGCGTTTAGCCTTGTCCCGGCGCGTTAGTGTACTGCTAACTAGAGAGGGTAGTGGAGATTAAAGTCTCTAAGTATAATAGTTTCCTTAGGCGAGTCTAGTTTTTTAATAGCATTGGCTAGTTTAGGGAGCGTGTTAGTTATCACTTTATTATATACATTAAAAATATAAATATTTTTACTAGTATAAGAGTTAAGAACTACTAGAGAGATAATATTCTTAGTAATATATAATATGGTCTAAGTGCTAGAGTTAATATATTTATTAATATAAAAGCATATTCATGTGCCGGCATTATTAAAATAGATTAGTTAGAAATACATTTTAAAAGGGTAATAGAATATAGCAATAAATAGGTTACGCCAGGATTTCTAGATTACTAAGATATTATATTCAAGTATCTTTAGGTTTTAGAATAGACTAGTAAGAATAATATTTCTTAACTTCTAGATATTATACTATAAAATGCGTAGTTCCTAATATCCTAGCATTAATCTAGTGCGGCGTTGGCACTATATATAGGGGATCAGCTCTAAGCCGCGCGGGTTTCTGTTCGGCGGGATAGGGACTTTAGAGTTATACTTTTCTAGCTAGGGGTAGATGTACTAGTTCTTTCTTGTGTCTCTTAGTATACTATTAAGTTTCTTTAAGCGTAATTTACTCTCTTTTTTAGATATATATACAATTTAGCTATATATATAAAGTCTCTTCTATAGTATATATATATCTTTATATATTAGGCTATAGTTAGCTCGGCGTTATATATTAGCTAGTTATTATAAATTTTCTAGTGCTATAGATAGTTATATTCTTTATAGATATTTTCTTTTATTATACGGGTGTCTACTACTATTAAGGTTAGTAGGAATCTTATAGTCTCTACTATATTATATGGCTAGTCCTCTTTAAACTTATTTGCTAGGTTAGCTAGCCACGCGTCGGCATCTTATATACTAAAGTCCTTCTGCGTATTATTAATAGAATATAGGGGTAACTAGTTTGGCAAGTTGGCCGTAGGCGTTGCTTTATTAGTTTCCGGGCTAGAAGTGGCGTTCGCTATTTAAGCGACCGTCTGTAATTATTTAGCTATTAATAGTCTGGGGTTAATAGTCGGTTTCTATAGCATCATGTCTTATTATATTGCTAGTATCGTCCATTCTTCTACAGCTAATAGATCGCCGGGTGCATATATATCTATTGTTTCTAAGGGTGTCGGGGGTTCTAGAGTAGTCTCTCTCGCCCGTGATATTGGGGCCTCTAGAGTAGTAGGTGCTTGGCCTAAGGGCTCCCTTATAGGGGAGTCTAGTACTATAATGGTCCGGCGGGCTGCAACGTTTTAAGTATAGCGATGCGTTTTCCGTACGCTATTCTTCTTAAAGGGGTCGTCTTTTAATAGAATATGCCAGTAGGTACTCCGGGCCTATTTAGCTTACTTAACTCTATCTATCTCTTTCTTTCTTGCTAGGCAGGCGTTACTTTAGGCTATATAGGCACCTTTATAGACTGCGTATATAGGGGTAAAGCTTTCTACTTCTTTATGCTTACAGTTTTTAGTTTTATATAGTTTAGCGCAATAGCCGCATCTTTGCGCTGCATCGCATTGGGCGCCAATATGACCGTAATTATAGCAGCGGAAGCATTGCTTTACTCTATAGGCCCGGTTGTAGAGTTGGCAGATGTGAATTTAAATTTGTCCTTCCCAGGCCATTCCCGCATAGATAATAGCGTTGGCTATTTCGGGGTCTTTGAATTCTATCACAATCGAGGATGCGCGCTTGAGGGGGGATTCTCGAGTCAGCCATCCTATAAACGAGATCTCTGCTTTAGGAATGACTGTGTAGTTATCTGCAAGTATCTGTTGGATAGTTGCTTTCTGGTCCTTGATGTTGATGGAGTTTGTAGAGATGCCGTGGACGATGACACCGTAGGTTGGTACGATAAGTTCTGCGTGTTCTCCAAGGCCGCTAATCCATCCATTATTCTCTTTGAGTTTTGTAGCTTCTGTTGTAGAAGAGGTGAAGACCTGTATGTCGCCGCTCTTAAGCTGGTGGGCAGCCACGACTGTGACTGATTTGGTGGCTGCATTGTCGCGGATGGACGTCTCTATTTGATTCCTTATCTTGGCGGCAGGGAGCGTCCGAAGTCTCTGGGCAACTCCGGGGTCCTTGAGTTTTACTGTAACTGCTCGGTCTTTGTATGATGTGACTGTAGATTGGGCCTTGGTATCCTGTGTGCGCTGTGATGTTGGTGGCGGGGGTATGGGGGGAGAGCCTTTGGCGTGGGCTGCTACCTGCGCCCAGGTAGAGGCCGCGCCTTTGTCTCGGCTGAAGTTGGCTGCATGCGGCGGGGCAGTGCTCCATCCTACCGAGTTTTTGATGACTGAGATATCTCTTTGGATGTTCTGCGTGTGTTTAGCGGCATCCTGGATGTGGTGGAGTATCTCGCTCATTGCAGGTTGCCGAAGCACCTTGCCCACGAGCGTGATGGTGGATGCAATGTACGATTGCACTATGTGCCATGGCACTTGGTTCTGCTTGCCTCTGTCTACGGCCTGTAGCTGGTTGCATGCTTCTCTGAGGTATGTGGCGTGCTCGTTGATGTGTTCTGGGCCATTGTTTACCTGTGGCCACTGAGGCGCCATCACCACCAATTCGACGTGTTTTCACGCGTCAATTGGCGTAATTGCCTGCAGGGACACCGGAAAACTGTAGGGATTGCAAATTATAACGCGTTTCCAAAAATTTGTTCTGAGCTGTGGGTGGTGTTTTTCTTTGTTCTACGGACCAATGTGCTGGGACCGATTGGGCAGGAGATTGTACTCCTAAACATCAGTCCTAGGACATCAGTAATCCAAGGAGTCAACGCTGCTGGTTGGGCTATCCCGCCATTCATTATCTTTGCTGGCCAGTACCACCTGTCTGCTTGGTACAAGGAGGATATACCACGAGACTGGGCTATTGCCGTCAGTGACAATGGCTGGACAACAAATGAGCTTGGAGTTGAGTGGCTGAAGCACTTCATCAAGCATACAGAAACCCGGGTCATTGGCGCATATCGGCTGCTTATCCTTGATGGCCATGAGAGCCACCACTCTCTTGAGTTCCAAGAGCTTTGCAAGGAGAACAAAATCTACACTCTCTGCATGCCACCTCACTCATCACATCTACTGCAGCCACTTGACGTGGTCTGCTTCTCAGTGTTGAAGCGTGCATACAGCCATGAGATTGAGGTTCTAATCCGCCATCACATCAACCACATCACTAAGCTTGAATTCCTGCTAGCCTTCAAAGCAGCCTTTGATCGATCATTCACGGCAGCCAATATCTGCTAAGCTTTTCGAGGCGCAGGCCTTATTCCTCTCCAGCCAGATATTGTTCTATCAAAGCTGGATGTGCAGCGCCGTACACCAACACCGGTAGCTTTAGTAGAAGCCCCATGGGAAGCCAGGACACCAAGTAATGTACGCGACTCAGGTTGTAAATTGTCGGACTCTCTGATTATTCTAGGTGATTATCTAGCTGTATATATACAGGTGGAGAAAGGAAAGGGGCTACCTCCGGTGGGGGTGCCGAAGTGATGATCAACGGCCGAAATAATGATGCTCGTGATCGACAGGTGATGTTCATGAGCGATCTTCGTGGTGTTGCAGATTGACAATTTGATGACGGAACGAATGGAGGATCGTCTAACAGAGTAGGAATTGTTACAGTACGGCAAATTGCCGCAGTTTGGCAGATTGTGACAGCAAGCCGTGAACCATATGAGTCCTAGGTTGTAGTTGCAACCCGAGTACGCGAGCTTGAGGCTCAATCAACATTAATACGTAATCGTATTCAACGGCACAAGAGCTCATCACCTGCTCCAATTATTGAGGCAATTCACCAGCTTAAGAAGGGAGCTGAAGTGATGATGCTCTCAGCTGAGCTAATGCGTGATCGGATATCTACTCTTGAGAAGGCCAATGATGCAGCAACAAAGCGTAGCCAGCGTAAAAAGAAGCGCATCCAGAAGAAAGGAGTCTTGACAAAGGGAGATGGAGAGGATATACTTGCTCAAAAGGAGGCTGACCAGCAGATAGAGCATGAACAGCGTCAAAAGGGAGAGCAATCAGGCATGAGCCGACAGGCTCTAGCACGCTGCAAGAAGTGTAGAGAGACTGGGCACAACTCAAGAACATGCCAAAAAGATGCTATAGATACTGCTTAATCTACGATAGTAATACATATATAATACTCTAGTACGTTATTAAGTTGTATGCCTGTAGAGGTGCAGAAAGTTGGTAGAGCGCGCAACTCGCTTAGATTCGCAACTCGCTTAGATTCGCAACTCGCTTAGAACCTACGTTACCTTATTTCTGCTGCATGTTCTGCGTGGTTTACGCACTGGCCTGGGAACCTGAAAGTCCCTTGTAGGAGCATGTCTCGCGGAAATAGTCCCGTGTGAGGCATTTCTAAAAATAGGACGGTGGCCCAATTTTCTGCATCGAATGAGTCAGCTAACTGAATAGGCTTAGTGGGGGCATCCCGAGGGTCCATCTCTCTTGCGATGCCCCCACTAATCTCATATTGAACTAGCTCAATAGTAAAAGCCAATTGGTTGCCACAAGGGATCAGTACCAGGTAGCGGGATCCTGTTCCTGCATGATTAGAAAACAGAAAGAGGGAGTGGAAGAATGTCTAGAAATACCTTGGAGGTCACGGCCCTCGGGAGACTTTCCCGCTTCACCTTGATCGCATCGCCACCTGCAGGGCCAGGGCATCGTCGGCTCTGTGCACCCCGATCGTCCGTGGGGGAGTTAAGCACGAGATGCCGTACATACGTCATTGGCTTTTCCACGAGAAGCTCCGCACGGGATACAACACTGTATTTTCAGATACACGCCTCCTAACTAACTTACTCATACACAAGACAATCCCGTGTGGGACCCAGCCAGGTACCCGAATTCTGTTGTTGAATATCACGGCAGCTGGTGGCTGAAACAACGTGACAGGGGATGGGAATGGATACATTCCGCCCACTTGCATGATCCACCCGCTTGCACGATCTGCCTGCTTGCACGATCCGCCTGCTCGTACGATCCTTGCGCACTTGACACCCTTTTGGTCATCACCATCATTATACTATAAATCCTATTTTGGGGGCATCCGAAGAGAGACGTTTATCTTGGGATGCCCCCACTAATCTCATATTGGACTAGCTTAATAGTAACAGCCAATTAGTTGCCAGATGAGATTAGTACTAGGTAGCGGGATCCTGTATACCGCATGATCAGGAAACGGAAAGCGGGAGTGGAATGATGTCTAGAAAAACAGGTGATCCAGAACTAGTCCGTACGGGAACCAACCTGTTGAACAAGTGATAGGATTGTTGTTGTATGTAGCTATGGATGGACGGGGTACCTCATATATGTATCCATTCTCACCCCTTGTCACATTGTTTCAGCCACCAGTTGCCGTGATATTCAACAAGCAGGATCATTCAACTAATTATAGAACTGTTGAATATCATGGTGCTGAGACATGACGCGTAAGGTGCAGCTGCTCCCATACTAGCCTCTTGGCACTGTACATATATCAGCTCTTGCTAGACCTCTCCAAAACAACAATCAATAAACCAACTCAGTCACTTATCTCAACATGCACAATGGATTGCAAAGCAGGATCCTGTTTACGAATTCTGCCGTGTCCCGTAAGGGACTACCCTGCGAAGCGCCGAAGACGTCATCTGAGGTGGCTGAGCCTTAGCCAAAACGCGTACGAAACAGTGTAGCCGCCGAACGAAACGAATCCGTAGCTCGGCTTGAAGATCATAGAGTGGTGTGCACTGCATCACAAATGCGTACTATTCCTGGAACTGGGCGGCTCCTAGGGACTTCAACGTTTTTTTTTTTTATTATCATTTATCATTGATCTATCAATGAAAGCGCATGCAGCCAACTAGGGCTATGGCGCACCTGCCCCTGCCAACAGCCCGGAGGCCCATGGTTCGGTTTGTGTAGCAGGCCAAAGAATCTATGTACATAAATGGGTGTCTTAACAAAGGACACACCCTAATGGGTGGCATTCGCTCGAAGAAAGCACTATGAGACTCCCGCTTATATCCTGCAAGACCAAAGGTACCGTCCCCTAAGGTTGGGCCCAAGGGCGCGAGCAGTACTTTCGCTGGGGATGAGACTTGCACTCCCTCTCCACCTACAGGGAAACATCGCAAAAAACCTGCAGGCCCCTAAGGGTCCCTCCATCTAGACAGTGAGATCCTCCGCGCGAAAACTGTAGACTCTGGCCTGCCGCGAAGGCAGAGACTTGATTGCGGGTGCCCAGGCCACAATAAGCCAGGTGGCCATCTACTGAGCCAACCTCCTTGCGTTACTGCACTGGCTCCAGAGAAATAAAGCCTCTGGGTTCGTAGCCCTCACCTCGTACAGGTTGCAGTATCCGACTTCGAGAGCCGACTTCAACGTTAGCAGCGAGTAAAGCCGGCCCACCAGCCGCGACTCCCACAAGGCAAACCCTCAATACTACGGGGACCAGATTTGGAACTATAATCTGAAAACTGGATTATAATACAAGTCTATTCTCTGCGCATTTTGCTGCCTGTATTTAGGATATAGAATTCACTTCTGGCCCTTATATATATTGCAGAGGTTGCGTGCATATAACTAACGCCTGCTAATAATCTAGCATTTGCAGCTATGTCTTTAAAGCAGTTAATACAAATACTTGCATAGTTAAAGCCAAAGTTAAAGTTAAAGCGAGCCGCAAACGAAAATGCTTGAAAGCGATTAGAGACTCTTGAAAATAAATTTTAAGAGTTGTGGGAGGATTATAATACAGATATATAGTTTATAGCACGATGTAACGGCCGACTCCGTACCTACACTACTATAGAGGAGCCTCCTCTAGGTCTAGAAACCCTTGTATATCTCCCTTCTTTCTTTACTTTATAGAGAATTAACTTATATTTCTAAGGAAAAAACATATCCTTCACCGCTAAAGAAGACAGCGGCACATTTCCACCAAAGTGCCAGTGGGCCAATAAAAGTCGTCACACGACGCAGGCCAAGAAGGACTATACACGTGATGGCGAAACGTGCTCCCCCTGTGTTAGACGCCAAGCCTCAACCTGACTCCTCGTCGATCAAGCATGGGAATGGGCAGGGCTAGATCTAGTTTACATCTTTCCTGCCAGCGAGCAATATAATGACTAAAGAGCGTACCAGTACCAATACGTTTCCTCTTCAAGCTCGACGTGCCCTTTCATCTCTGCGGTCTGGTGTTTCTTCCATCCCTCTCTCAAGGGTATTCATTTTGATATGCAATAGAGCGATTTGCAGGTGTACAGATTTGAAATTATCCTGCTAATCTGCCATTTCTATCGTTGTCCAGCAAGCCTTTATCTGACCGATGATTAACCTATCTTGTTGGCACTTGCTGTTTGAGTACAGTTCCTCAGGACGTTTGCCTGGATGGGCGAAGCTGACGTTCAGACCTGCTCGGTGTCTAGGGGATGTTGGGAGACACTAGGTTGGGAGGGATTGGCTGGTCGGTCTGCGGGCTATGACGATGGGTGGCTCGATCGGAGACGCTGGCGGTGCTTCACCTGTAAAGGGTGGTGAGCTGGACGGCAAACTAAGAGGCAGAAGAGCTGGTCTTAACGTCACTGAGGTTTCTAAGGTGCGTCCCTGGGTGGCGAGAGACCCCCCATGCCGAGAAAAATATATTGTTCAGGCATCTTAAGCTATTCCTCGTGAGCCTATGAAGTCATAGCCAATATATTAATATTCTTTAGGCATTTCTCCTTAGAAAACCAGCCTGTAATCAGAAAAATACAACGATCTTGGTCATGTTGCAGATTGTTCCCTTCTTACCAACTCCCCTTCCACAATCTTCTTTGTTATAGCAATATTCATCATTGCCCTTCCGTGAGTGTACACTCGCGATGAGCGCTTTCACGATATCCAAATCTAGATATAGAACATCATATCTTTCAGCTTTGGATGGATCTGCACATCATCAGCACTAGGCTGCCCGGCTCCTCCAGCCGGCGACGTTCTAGTCACGGACGGGGCCGCACTCGGTGACGGCGTGTCGAACAAACTCGCCAAGTAGCATCGCGCTCGCTCACACGCGAGATCAGCGTAGTACGCCGGCGTGCACAGACTAACAGCCTTGGTCGCGCGGCCGAACAAGTAGCACATGTTATGCGTGAGATCTTCAACGATATCAGCGATGTTCTGGAACGGGGGCGGAATTGCCTTCGCATAGATCTGCCGGAAAATCTCGTCATGCACAATGTAATAGTGACATGGGCGTGCGGTTCCCTGAAGTGCGGCGTGCGCCTGCAGGAAGAAATCCCAGTTCCGCGCTTCAGTTACCCCGCGGTCGACGACGGTGCCGGGTTTAGTGTTGCCAGACCTATCGCAGTCTTGCTCGGTAGTGGGGTAGAATCTCGATTTGTGCCGCTTGCCGCAGATTATGATGGTGAAGCGTGGAAGGCCTTTTTTGGTGTCGGCTGCTGGGTACACTTGTTCGCATGCGCGGCGGAGTGGGGGAAGCTCTTGCGAGAGGACCATGTCGTACTGGCCTTCAGAGACTCCGTCACGGTAGATGAGAATGTTTTCGGGGAGAACGGTGTGTTTGCCTTTGGTCTTCCAGAGGTAAAGGCGAGACTTCAGCATCTCGGCGAGGTCGTCAACGTTCTCCTGCCTTGCGCGTTGGATGCGCAAGGTTGCGGGCCATTGACCTAGGAACTTATCGATGGAAGCCACCATTGCGGAGACAGAAGGCGCGTTAGAGGAGGAGCCAGGTGAGGGGTGTGTGACGTCGATGCCGACAACCATTGTCTTGTTCTGGTCGACAATGCCGAGGTTCTTGTTCTCCACGATCTGATTGATGCCGCCGAGTTTAAGGTTGAACTTCAAAGCGACATTAGCCATATATTGGTCGCGGCCGCGGTCTTTGGCTAGTTTGGAGCCCACAGAGCAGATAGTGTGGATGCCATAGTCCTTGTCGGCGAGCGTCTTAATGCGCTTGTATAGTGGTATGTTGGCCTGGGCAGGATGATAAAAAGGAGATCCAAAGCTCGAGCGGCGCGTTGTAAGGTTGAGCCGATCGCAGGGTCATCTGGGTGCTGAAGTTGGAGGCGTTGACCTGGGAACGGTGGAGCGGTGTCGACGCCGATTTTCCCCAAGGCTTGATGGAACTCATTCATGTAAAGTGAGATGCTAAGACTTTCGCTTACGAGTGGGGTAGAATTGCGTTGCGGCCGCATTCAAGGCGAAACCGGTTTCGCTAGCGACTGTATTGCGCTGGCGTTGCTAATCCGCCGACGATTCTAATGCGCCAGCGTTATAGGGTCTATTCTGGCTCCCTCTAGACGCTGGCACTCACCTTCCGCTGGCGTCATGGAGCCCACTCTGGCTCACTCGGGACACTGGCGTTGCTAATCCGCTGGCGCTTACAGTACCTTGCACTGGCGATTCCGATGCGCCAGCGTCATGGAGCCCACCCTGGCTCAGCTGCAGCGCTGGTGCGTGGCACGACGCGCGCAGCAGCGACACGCAGCAGCCAATTATCGCCATCAATTTCGACGGCGAACACCTGAAACCCAAGATCCTACTCCTCATACCTCTGCTTTGTAAACTCGGCGGCAATCCATGCGGCGAGCTGGATTGTCGGATCCCGGGCAACGTGTCGGCGCTTGACCTCGATATTGAGGAAGATAGGAGTCTCGTTGGCGAACGAGGCGGTCTGATTGATAGATGGGGCGGCGGTGCAATATTTGGCGCAACGGAGCGTTTTCAGCGTGGCTCGGTGGAGATCGAGGCCAACGACATGTCGATGCGTTTGTCGAGGTCGCGGTAGAGGGCCGGGTCTTTAGAAAAGGGGATGAGCTCAGCGGAGGAGAGCTAGGTGGACGTTCTAAAGATCGTGTCAGCTCAGATTATGCATAATGGTATGATGATTTATAAATGTACACGTCAAGGACAGCAATCTTCGCATTAGGGACAGCAGACTTCTTGAAGCTCTCAATCCGCTGCAGAAGATGGAGTATGGGACCCACCACCACGGATATCCAGTGTGGCTCGGTTGTTGTGTCACGCCCATTTCTCCACCTGCTTGAATGCGTCGGACAAGGTGTCATTGATGATTCCGTAGTCGTGGTCGGTGAGAGGAACGGGAAGGTCAGTTGTTAGTGGGTCGAGCTGTCGTTTCTGGTGCTATTAGCATGTCTGGATGAACGAACGTGCTCCCCTCCTCTTGGCGTTCAAGCCCTGTATATAATCTAACCAGCCCCTCACAGCAGCACCGCTAGGATTGAACCCGCCTCCCCCTCGGCCAGCTACACGGCCCTCTTACGACGCCTCTTAAGAATTTTGTCAAACTTCTATTCTAAGGTTAGCGCTCATGGTAGCATACGCAGTGAGTACACTCGCCTCCTTCAAAAGAAAGAACCTGGCGATCGACTCTTCGCCACCAAGCTCTTCCGATCTACCAGATGTTTTTCGGTCCGAAATCAGCCGTGCCACTGTCTCAACATAGACTCGCGCCGAAGGCAGTATCTCTTCATTGGTAGCGTCAGGAAATTGCAGCTGATGGAGAACAACCTCCATAAATGATACCACCCGGGACCATCGTAGAATGTGTCCGCCCACTATTGCTGTTTGATATTCGACGGCCCTAAATACGAAATGGATTGTGCCGGCTTCAAAATAAATTGTCTGGCCAGGATGGAGAACGACATATCTCAACCTTCCTCCTTGAAAGGTGTTTGGGCTGGCGCCCCAATCACGTCTCTCTTCTTCCGTTGGATGAGAGATCCAACCAAGCCCAAGTTGGCCTTCTTGTACTGTGAGCCAGGTGGCCTTTCCTAAGCCATCTTCGTGCGTTAGAGTCTGGGCCCCGCCTTGGGCAACTAAAACCCAGTCTTCATCGTCTCTCCATTTGTTCCATTTGGCAGCCGTTGCGACGCATCTTTCTGCGGTATCACCCCCCAGGACCGAATAGCGTACTTCACTTAAAAGTTGACAGTCCTCGCCTGTGAGAAATTTTGGCAGTATAGAGCGTGGAAGCGGGTTGCATAGATCAAGTACGTTTAAAGGGTCTTCGCTGACCATGTTCGTAAGGAATTTATCCTGAACATCATAGAGTGGCATCGTAATAAATGAGTCGTTTTCCAGACTAAGCGAAGGCTTCTGCACTGAGACAGTCCTGTTAAGATTTCCCATTCGTCGAAAAAGTTGTCCAATCGGTCGGCCCTTGCGTTTATCCCACTCGAATTGCTGTTGATGATGAGTGATGATTGGGCCGTGAAGATTAGTGGCGTGGAAATCGAGTTTATTTTCTGCCTCTTGGCCAGTCAGGTAATATGCCTCCAGTCCGTTATTACTTCCAGATATTACTGGTGGAATGGCTCGGCTTAGCAGACGGTGCATGACTTTGTTGTTCAAACTCCCCCAAGTTGTTGGAGACCTATTATCAATCTTCTTTTCTAATTGAGCTAATACCCGTTTCCGAAAGTGATCATTGGCCATTATATCGTGCGTTGGTGGCCCGCCATGCCTCTCTGCCGACTGCGTGCCATCGGGCCCTGATCCATCTCTTCCTTCCGGCTCTTCAGATGTGATTAGACACTGGACAGAATGATCTGCGGTTTCCAGTGGGCCTACCGGCTCAGAAGTATCTAGTGTACTAAGGCGAATCCGTTCGTTAGGTTGGGTTTTGGTATTAGCGCTGTGTCGCCGCCTCTGGTGCCGGCTCTTATGGGAAACACTGATGACTTCCCCACATTCTCCGCACTCGTATGCTCGGCCCTTTCGCTCTCGCTCTCGCGTACGGCTCTTATCACCATGCTGCAGCCTCAAGTGACGAGAAAGATGCGTCCCTTGATCCTTCTTACAATATATACAAGTCGTATTGTTACCCATACAAAGCGATCTTGAGTGATTCTGGTGAGGGTGAGGGGATAGCGATGGCGAGGGCGAGGGCGAGATGGCGAGGGCGAGATGGCGAAGGCGAGGGCGAGATGGCGAGGGCGAGGGCGAGAGATGGCGAGGCCAATTTTGGACCTCTCATCTATTGGCTAGCTTCAACAATTTCAGCATGTGACGGCGGCATGGGAGGTCGGGCACTAATGCGGAATGCGCGACATCGCTTCCGGTCACTTGACTCTTTAGAACTGGACGGGGTCTACCCTCCCCCTCCTCGCGACCCGTTTAATGTTGGGCACCGACGCAATCCAAAATTACCTCAGCCGTATGTCTCTGACCCTAATTTGTACCAGGCTTTCTTCTACTGCATACTCTTCTTTTCGGTTGGCACATTGGAGCGATTCTGGTACCCTTCCCTCAGTACAACGACCGGCCGATCGAATCGCATCCTCTAGCCATCCGCTGTTATTGCTTCACGATCCAGCGCCATACTCTCAGTGGACTTCGGGAGTTAACGGGAGCGCAACAAAAGTCGCAGCTTCTGCGAAGGGGCAGCCGCTCGTGCTTTCCTCCATGAAATCTGTCGTCAGGCACCAACGCTCAAGATTCCGAGGACGTTCCTGCCTGTGCGGTACCTGGCTCAGTCTGCAGCTTATCGTAAAAGGGAAGAGCTTTCGCAGGTCTCGTTCAATGCAAGGGAGGGAGAGTTCAAGGCACGAGGCATCTAGCTCCACAGCTGAAATTGCTGTTGCCACAGTTTGTATTCCTCTGCCGTCATGAATATAGGATTTCACGCGTGGCCGATATCCAATGCCTCCATTTCTTCTCCCCTTGACCAGGCCAGCCTCGATCACAGTGAACCCATACATCAGCTGGAGTTTCGCTCTGCTCTTTTACAAGTGTCGGCCCTTTGCGACATTGAAATTTGTTATCTGTCCATGACCACTCTTCGCGCTGAGTCGTCGCAACGTTTGCCGGGGAGCTTTGCGATACGGGCATAGCGGCGGATCCATGATTGTGTGAGCCGCCGGTAGATTCACCGGCGTTGCGTCGCTTTGGCTCAGTCTGTGAGTGCTTTGAACGCCTAGAACGTTTTGCTGGGAGGGTGTAATCCGCAAGGTCCTCTGTTGAACTGTCAGATTCCTCAAAGCCCTCCTGTGTATTAGGATCTTCATTCAGCGACGTTTGAGACACCTGACTCATGGTGTAGGCCTCTGTATCCGACACTGCAGTCACGAAACTTGAAGCCGGGCTGGCGCCTGATGCATCACCCGCTGGTGCTGGTGCTTCAGCTTCAACAGGGTTGGCTCTCTCGTTCGCTTGTTGAATCGTTGCTCTCTCGTTCGCCTGTCGAATGGCTTCGTCTCTCTGCTCTTTTGTCCAGTCTCTTAGGCTCCTATACGCCCCAGCTCCTTCTCGGAAGGTTTCAGCAGTGTCGGTTATTGCAAAGGATCTCAGCTGGGACATGTGGTATTCAGGCCGACCTCCAGGGTTTTTCGGCTGCGCGACGTGGCTGGTGTACATCTTGAGAGTGCCGCCGTGGTAGATTGATGTAATGGCAGAAGCATTGTTGTCGTAATCTGGTTCGTCCTGTCTATATGACCGCAGACTGTGCATGCCTCTCGCTCCCAATGCGCCGTCGTAACAAGCCTGTCGTCCAGCCACCGCTAGCGATCCATCTAGCCCCTTGGCCGCCAGGAAAAAGTTTGGCGCAATGGGAAGGTCGTGCTGTGTTGAAGGAATGATATAGCCGCCAAGCTCGTTGCGGACTTTTCGAGAGAGCTGTTCGGGGCGCGCGCCGTAGTAGATGTCTGGGTTCCCGGGTTTAAGCGTGCCGTCTGTTAGAGGGTCGAGGTTGGTGAACGGGATTCCTCCTGAGCGGCATTTACCATCCGCGGTCTTGCCTTCAAAGATAGGAATTATCGATTCTGACACTTGTTTTTCTTTTGAGGCATCGGCATCTGCCTGTACAAATACTTCATATTCTTCATCAGTGAATTTAGATGGTGAAAGCGAAGGTCGAGGCCGTGCTAGTATTTGATTGACATCCTTCCAATTGTTCGGCTTCGCGGGTACACTACGATCAGAGTATCTGTACCCATGGGTATATCTGTAAGAGTGGAACTGCATCGGGAAATAGATGCTTCTTTTGCAGGCAACGCACCCTCGCTTGCTGACTTGCCGCTTTATCCTGGCCCGTGCTCCGACCTCATCTCATAAAATCGTTGTTCCCTCGCCGTTTTTACGCTCCCTCCTCCCTCTTCTCTTTCCCCCAACGCCTGCGCCTTCTCACGCTCGAATTGATTAGGGCCCCCCACCCCAATCCCACCCATGAGGCATTTTAATGCACACATCAATGTCCGCGTACATGCAAGCCCTGCCCACTTCCCTCAATTTCCATGTCACACTAATGATAACGCAGCGCCTTTCGGGCACCCCGACAGCGAATCCCTCTCTCTCACTCTCTTTGTCATGATGGACGAAATGTCCGTTATCCTGTTCTTACCGCTTGAATCGCAATGGCCGCTCGTCTTTCTGCCGCTCGATCCAGGAGGCTCCCATTCAGGCATACTGGCATTCACAATATTCAAAGGCGTTCTGAGGCCATTTCTTCGCCTCCAGGGAGCCAGCTTCCGCAGCCGCCGATCCACAGGACCCATGGGGACCGCCACGTCAGCACGGCTGCCTGTTTCGATTCCTCGAGAGATTTCGTCCCAAAGCGACACCGCCCCAGTCTCTGTGCTGCAAGCCCCCTGCGTATCTCTAAATAGCTCAGTTCACTTCAGTCGGCGACCGTGCTTGATCATGCAGACGTGGCTCGTGTCGGATAGGCTGTATTCCATTGGCCCCGGAGTCGCCATGTCTCACAGCTTATCAGCTCCAGCTGCTTCACAGA